>JAODXP020000707.1:0-19244 GCA_027497455.2 Sardinella longiceps | reverse complement strand
GATTAGGGATGTAACATCAAGTCCTTTCAATGAATATGAATCTGTATTGACAGTTCTCACGGCGTCACCAGGAGTGTGGAGAGTTTGTGTCCATTTTCCAATAAACGCCCGTATAAGAATTCAACCCATTGTCTGTTGTGGAAAGAGCTACAAGAAGTAAACAGAAGTGCAGTGGATTCACTTTGTTTTGAAACACCATTAGTGTCTTTGATGGTCCTCTGACAGTCAACTGTAAGAGGCTGGTAGCACCACCCAGTGTTTCAGCTCGGTATCGCATTTCGCTACAGCACAGTCAAGAATCTCTCCATCAGCTTATGTTATTGGTTATTGGCTGGCCAATATGGTGGACAGATAGCTCTGGCGTGCCCTATAATTTCATAAAGCATTCAAGAGATTGAAGAGGGTTTGCAAAAAGTGCAAAGCAGTGTAAGGGTCTGGTGCATCAGGCTATTTATAACCTGACCACCTGAAGTATGCCTTGCATGATAAGCAAACTCAAGCTGGTATACAGAGGTTATAGGGGATTTTTCAGGTTGGTTTCAAGAAGTGGGGGGGGCCTCCCAACATCTAACACCCACTATACCCCTGCTGGTATGTGTGAGGTTTCTAGTGCAACACCCAGCTTTTGCAGTTTTGCATTCTACTTACCAACAGATGTTGCAGGAAGTTATGAAGGCCAAGCCTACATATTTGCAGTTATGCCCTGAATTTCTAGTTGGTATACGATATTTGTGTACTGTAGGGTATGCGTTCCCTGTACCGTTCCAGTGAGCTAGGTGTGAAAGCACCCTAACAGCTTGGCATTGAATGTCAGCAAAGCAAAAGAAAAGGAACATCAACAAAAAGATCAATAGACTTGCACCACTGTGCCACCTCTAACTAATCCAAGAAGGCGTGTCATTGTTTTTGCTGATCAGGCCCATAACCACTGTCATCCACAAACCTGATGTGGAGGTGTCACTATTTCTGGTGGATATCATTTATATGGCTACTAGGTAAACATCATAGAGTTGAAAGAAATTTAATTAGTGATACATTTGATTGGCTTTTTCAGTAGAAACTTTGTTCATACAAATTCGAAAAACATGCATTAACTGCCTTCAGTTCGTCTGGAGTATCTGTGTTAATGTTTCAGGGGGACAGTCAGCCCCTGTTTGGTTGGTTGTTAGACACTTGCTGTCACCCGTGGTCATTCAGGAGCATGAAGAGAGAGCATCATGAGTAGAGATTATTAATACGTTATTAATAATAAGTGTTGGGTGCAAAACATCACTAACTGCACCTTTAATATCAAAATTCATTTGAACATTCTCTGTGTTAAGATATTCGCACGATTAGCCATCACCACCTACAGAAATGTGGTTTTTTTGACTGTAAAGAAATTTGCCCACACGCAAAGAACCGCATCCTGTCCTTACCAGATCATTATTTATAGGCCTAGTTCTGTTGAGTTCACTTTCAATGCAGTTCTCTCACCCGCTCTCTGTCTTATATCTAAATTGATGTTAAGGGTCTATAAAACAATTTTAGTTCAAGTGTCAAGCAGGCCGATGAAATATTTGCCCCCTTATGTAAATCGGGTGTGGTTTTTTAGGGCAATATACGGTATTACAGGTGAATAGGGTAAAAAAAAATTAACTTGCCGGTATTACCATGAAACTTCACCAGTTGATTACTCACACAAATAGGAGGGGAAAAGTATATTGCAAGTTTTATGTAATCTTGTGTTTTAATATGCTAATTGGCTCAAATCTAATTAAATATGTGCAAATTTGCATACGTTTTAAAGCGAATGATCTGGACATTGGAAAAAGTTAGGTTCGAAATTATTTTTTTCATTTTGTTAATACATTAAATTAGAATAAGAAATTTACAGAGGGGATTGTGGATATCTTGCTTTGTTATCAGAAGATTTGGCCAACAGCCTTAAAAAATTGATTTTCGCCCTATATTTTTAAGGCCAAAATGCCATATAAGTCAGGATTAGGAATGTAAATCAACAAATTACTTTAGAAATCTTCAAAATCTAGTTAGGAATGACACTGAAAAGTTTGGTGTATGTAGGTGATACAGAAGTCCCCCTTTTCCCCACAAAGATGCATCACCAGGCCAATATACCTGTATAGTTGAGTCACTCATTTGCATTCTGAATCTCCACTTCTGTATCACCTACATACACCAGACTTTACAGTGTCATACCTAACTATATTTTTGAGGAGGGATTTGTTTATTTATCTTTCTAATCCTGAATTACATGACATTGTGGAAAATCCTGGCTGTTGGCAGTTTATTTCTGATAACATTTTTCTGATAATCATTCTGATATCCATAAACTCTTCCATATATATTTTCCAATTTGATGTCTTAACAAAATGAAAAGAAGAATTTTGAACCTGACTTTTTCCAATGTCCAGATTTTTTTTGCTTTAAATGCAAATTTGCGCATAATTGGATTTGACCCAATTAGCATATCTGAACATACATTTACAGAAAACTTGCAATACACTTTTTTCCTCCTATTTATGCAAGTAATCAACTGGTGAAGTTTTATGGTTATATCTGCAAGTTAAAATTTTACCCTACTCACCTGTAGTATCTCGCCTTAAAATAAAACAAACACTTTGCAGAAGGGGAAAATATTTAATCGGCTTGCTTGACACTCAAACCAAAATTGTTTTCTAGACCCTCTTCTTAAATTTGGCAGTGAAAACAAAATTTTTGCATCAACTTGAAATGACGGGGTCCTTCGGCGCCCCACTAATCATCACTCTCAGCTGACAGACCAGAAGCATTGGTTCCTCTGAACAAGGATATAAAACATTTCCATTTTTCCTTCTTTTGATCATGGAGAGCAACAGAACAGTGACTCTGAATGTTCCGGAATATGACTTAGATGTTGGTTTGGATTATTGGGGAGAAGATTATCTTCATCCAACCACTCTGTATAATCACAGGAGTTTCTCCACTGTCTGCTACAGTCTATTCTTCTGTATTAGTTTGGTTGGGAACAGTTTCTTACTGTGGGTTCTGCTGAAGCGTGAGGGCCTGAGACGGACGTCTAATCTGCTGCTGCTGCATCTCACCGTGTCTGACCTCATCTTCACTCTGCCTCTTCCAATCATGGCAGCAAATACCAACCAAACCTTGGTGATGAGCGACATGGCATGCAGGTTTCTGAATGGCGTGTGGTCCTTGGGTTTGTACAGTTACATGATATTTCTCATGGCTATAACGGTGCACCGCTACAATACAGTCATACATGCTCACACAAGATCTATTTTCAAACCCTTTGTGCACAGGGTGTGCATTGTGTTGTGGTTGCTCTGCCTTCTTTGCAGTGCACCTGAACTTGCGATACTTGAGACCAGTGATGCGATGAGTAGACATCAATGACACTGAAAATCAGTATTTCAATGAAACCAATTACTATGAACATCAGCATGTTGAGATCAATAACTACGAATATGACACTGAAAATCAGTATGTCAATCCTGACAAAGACAATGAAAACCAGTACTGCATTCATAGCTATGAGTCAAACCACCTCAGCTATTTGCGCAATTACATGCAGATCGTCATTTTCTTCTTTTTGGGGTGATTGTGTTCTGCTACTTGAGGATGTGTCTACGCATACGGAAGTCCAGGATGGCGAGGAAGAACCAGACGATGAGACTGATCTTCCTAATCGTGGTAGGCTTCTTCATCTGCTGGGCTCCGTACAACATCTTTCTTTCTCTTCTACTGCTGAGCTTCCATGGACTGATTCCACAAGGTGCCTTCATGAGCACAATTGCCTTTCAGGTTCATTATACCATTGCTAACTTATTGATTAGCTTGCACTGTGGCCTTAGCCCACTTGTTCACATCTTTGGTGCACAGAAGTTTAGAGAACACCTGCCCTTGAATCGCAGCTTCAGACGCCTCTTTGGAAGAGAGAAAGCTTTCTCTGTCAAGCCACAAGTTGTGGTAACAACAGACACTGGTCAGACCTCTGGACAGTAGAATGTTCAATGAAATTTCACGGACCAAACGATGCAATTTTTTTCTAATCATAGTCTCATCATCGTCTTCCATATTTTGGTGTACTGTAAGACTTTTATACTTCTGTATTGTATTCTTTGCACATAGGTGAAACAAAGGGACACATTTGGGCAGAAAGTAAACTAAACAGCCTGAGTTTAATTGATTAAAATCTTGTTTCCTTTTATATTGGATGTGGTATGCAACTGTCCAATCCCGTCTTCAGATTTCCCCTAAACACATCTCCAGTGTACAGAACAAATGGAGAGGGGAGAGGGGACACACAGCAGTTGGGTTTGATAGACAGCATATCACTATATAATCATTTTTACTGGTTGCTTAAAATGATTTGATATCTTTTCTGTCCTGTGCATTCCACAGTTGACAAAAAAAATAAATCCTGCATTCCAAATGCCATTAACCTACTCAATTCGGTACATGAACTGCTATTTATAACTTTCATCTACCATTTTATTATATTTTTCGATGCATCCTACTTTTGTTTTTATAACCATACGTTGTTTTTTGTGCTGCTCTCTGTAAAGCTATATTTGTCTCTGATTTATTTATATAATTATATTTTGTTATATAATTATATTTTATTCTACAGCCTATTCTACTCTATTCTATTAAATGTTAAGTGTATGTGTAGACCTATAGGCCTATGTGAAACATCAAATGCAACAGCATAACTGATATGATGGAAAGACAGACACACAGAGACAGATGTTCCTTGCGTTTACAGATGAAAACATTTATGATAGATGAATTGGCGATTAAATATTTCAAATGGGCTGTCTGTAAAGTATCAATCACCATTCTGCTTCTGTTGATAAAATGGACAAATAAATAAGTGTGAAGAGATTTTCATACATATCTGGGATTTCTTTCTGCAAAAGGTGCCATTTTAAAATGAAAGCAAACTTTTTTCATTTGGAATAAAAACATGAACTGTATCTCTATCTCTGTATACAGTAGATGCACAATACAGGCATGAGCAGACTGTTGCCCACATAGCAAGGATGGATTAAATTATGCTTATGAATGTTTGATTAATTTACATATGTCCAGTGATAGGCTGGCTTGCGCGACCATATTCAGAAATGAACTGTGGTCTGGCAAAGCTAGCATTGCTGAGGCGGGATTAATGTAAACATCTATCAAATGCTATCAAACTTCTATCAATATTATGGGACAGAGCTGGGCAGAGTCATTGTAAGCTTGCCTCCTTCAAGCCTGCTCATTTCTCATTGGGTCCTGATTTTTCGGGGCTTGAGAGTTGAGGAAATTGCAAAATTTCGTGCAGCGACAGGAAGTATGGATGTGCCCAGGCTACATATAGTAGCAAGCCATAATCACAACGCTCTCGGTGTTTATATCTTGTTTGTTCGTCCGACTGGCCATAGGCTATCCTGTTGCGTCCAGAAGTATTTTGAAAGACAACAGCCTTGTTCTACCAACAATTGAGTTCAGTCTATTTCTCGATGGCAGACTATACATCTCAATGATATAGGATGGCCTGCCAGGCTACCTACTGGTAAAGGCATAAAGTACAGGCCTAATGAACAGTTTCCTACTATCCTATTTCTAACTGACATTTTACCGTAACCAAACCACAGGCCTATCAGTCCCTCAGTGTCATACACTGTCATTATGTATTTCTAATTGAATTCAACCATATTCAATGAATAAGGAGTATAAGTGTAACCAAACACACTGTTCTACAATGTCCTTCAATCATGTCACTAGTAACAGCACTGACATAATTAATATGTCATATTAAGGAAAAGAAAAGTTCAATCACAGCAAAATTTTTCAGTATTTCAACACTTCTGCCTCTAGGAAAACCACAGAAACTGAAGTTTGTCAACTTATTTCAAGCCCTATTGTCAAACATTCACTGTCTCAGTGCGCATGTTCCTTAGTAAATGTTGCCATGTCATGAACAGTTCAACCCTTCTGTAAAAGGAAATAGCTAATGGGGAATTAGTGACCCTGCCCTGCAGGTACCTAGTTGGACAACATATTGGGCACTGAGAAACCTCAACCCAGACAGATATATATCAAGAAAAAGTTTATTTTACAATTTGATATTTAACAATGGCTAAAACCCATGAGGGGGCAGAAGCATGACTCCTAACTGTTAGTAACAAAAGTGAAGTGTAAAGTGCAATGTGCAGAGTATTAAATAAATAAATAATATTACACTCTTAAGCTGCATACATAGGGAAAAGGCTGGTCACATAATTGGCAATAGATAGACAAGGCAACGTCATATGAGCAACAAGAGCAATAAGTAATGCATTTCATCAACACTATAATCACACAGTAAAATACACTCTCAAAAGTTTGTAAATCACTACAGTAGCCTACTTGTGCAAAACACAGCAACCCAGGGCCAAATATATCACCCTCAATATCCCCATTGCAGCACGTAAACAGGCAACATTAAATACACCGAGTCGCCCCACCCCCTCTTACATTCACACAAAGGGCATTCACACAGAAGTTACTTTGGGGGAGCAGCAACATTACCGAACTTCCCAGCTAAAACGAGTAGCATACAACACACACACAAATCACACATGACTGCTTGCCTCCTCGCCACTGCTGCCGGACGTGGGGTTGAGAAACAATCAAAGCAGACCAGCGATCGCGCACCCAACGCTCAGCCTCCCAACACGCAACATTACCCTGTTTTGGATTTTTCGTGGCAGACGGAAAAGTTCACCCACGTCCCGGCACGGCAGCCCCTGGCTCAGAGCTCAGCAGTCTCGTTCTGTCCCTCAACCACATTAAAACAAAACCAAACCCCTTATATCACATCGTCTTCCATGAACACACACATTATCTCATTATTAGTGGATATGACCCAGGTGTGCTGTAGCCGCTCCATAGATACAGACGGCAAGTCTGGTTAACGCCCTCAAAATGCGTGGGTGGAGTCAGCGTGGGGGATAACAGAGGCCAAATTAACATTATGGTGAATGGACAAGGTAGAGAAAGTTACTTAACAATGGTAGATCCCTTAGTAAAACTGAACAAAGTCCATATTATATGTTTTGTCCAATTATGACCTGTTTGCCTGCTTGGGTTTAAACTAAAGTAAATTTTCCATGACTTTATTATTCCAGTAACACTGACAGAAATGTCATGACCTGTCTCTGCTCCTGTCATAAGTGAAGCAACTTTCAATCACAAGTCAGATTAGCTCCGTTGAGCAAGCTAAAGTTAGCTACATTTACTGTGTTAATGAATGAAGTTGGCTAGTTAGCAAGCTAATGAATCTAACAAGCATCAACTGATTTGTCCTCAGTATCACGTTTGGAGGAGTGTCAAGTTCGGAATTCACATCGGACCATTTGAACATCATTACTACCTTAAGGCATTGCCCTCAAAAATGTCTCAAGCTCCTTGTGGATGGTGCTCTGTGTAACTTCTAGCTTAGCATCTCATTGACTTCCACATTGATTTCAGCTTTGTTTTTCCCCAGAGGGGATACGAGGAGCTGATTTTGTGGGCGTGCCCAGACTTGCCGTCTGTATCTATGGCTCAGCGTGGCATGACCCCGCCCCCAAGGCAGAGTATAAACTAAACCCGCTTACACTTTTCTCCCTGTTAGCCGGCAGATCAGACAACAGAATAACATTAGTTACCAATCTTCTTTGGATGATGGAGTACAATAATAGTGAATTGCATAATGATGAATATGATTATATTTATTATTGGTTTGATGATTATGAAGTCTGGCTGGAGGAAGATCAACAGGATAATCTCAGGAGTTTCTCCACTGTCTGCTACAGTCTATTCTTCTGTATTAGTTTGGTTGGGAACAGTTTCTTACTGTGGGTTCTGCTGAAGCGTGAGGGCCTGAGACGGACGTCTAATCTGCTGCTGCTGCATCTCACCGTGTCTGATCTCATCTTCACTCTGCCTCTTCCAATCTGGGCAGCGAATACCAACCAAAGCTTGGTGATGAGCGACATGGCATGCAGGTTGATGAATACCGTGTGGTCCTTGGGTTTGTACAGTTACATGGCATTCCTCACGGCCATGACAGTGTACCGCTACAGAGGAGTTGTGCACGCTGTGTCTAACTTCAGTGTTACACCACACATGCACACTGTGTGTGGCATTCTCTGGCTGCTGTGTTTGGTATGCAGCATACCTGAACTTGTGATCCGCAAGATCGACAGTTACGATGATGATCTGTATTGTATCCAGAGCAATAGGGCAGATCTTGTAGACTATTTCGGTAAATACATCCAGATCATCATTTTCTTCTTTTTGCCATTTGGGGTGATTGTGTTCTGCTACTTGTGGATGTGGATCCGCATCCGGAAATCCAGGATGGCGAGGAAGAACCAGACGATAAGACTGATCCTTCTGATCGTGGTAGGATTCTTCATCTGCTGGGCTCCGTATAACATCTTTCTTTTGCTTCTCCTCCTGAGCTTCCATGGAGTTATCCCACAAGGTGCGTTCAAGAGCACAGATGCCTTTGCAGCTCATTATACCGTCTCTAACGCATTGATTTGTCTGCACTGTGGCCTTAGCCCACTTATTCTCATCTTTGGTGCACAGAAGTTCAGAAAACACCTGCCCTTGCCTCGCAACTTCAGATGCCTCTTGGTAAGAGAGAGTGATCCAACTGCAACGGCATAAATGATGGGTACTTCAAAGGGGTCAGAGTCATTTAATGATTATGATTATGAAGATGATTATGTCTAGTCTCTCTTAAGATAGTACTATTTTAAATTAAATAATTACAAATTATTACTACTAATAATTTCTTTTAAAATTATTACTGCTTTATTCTTGTCTTTTAGGTAGGTTATTTTAATTTGAACTTTACATTCATTACTTAATTAATTACTTAAAAGACATACTGTAAGTTCTGAAAGTGTATCTCAAGTCACTGACAGCTTGAGTTCTGTAATACTGATGTATTGCTTTTGGAAAAATGTGAAATAAAAGTGGGGATTTTTGTGTGACAAATCAGCTGTTTCTCATTCTCATGAAGTCACATGACATTCTTTTCCTTAAAGGGGAGTGCTGGATACTCTGTGACATCAGAGTGACTCAAAGCAAAAAAAACAGCCCCACTCAAGTCTGTCAGATCATCACATTTGATATCAACACTGTCATGAGTAACAATTCCTGACATCTTATTTTTAAAGTAACTGTAAAACAATATAGATAAACGTAAAGTGCATTTATGATCTCAAATGAACAAAACCTTCAAAATGAGTCTAATTAATATGAATATTTTACATGGGAGGGAAAGCCAAAAAAAATAAAAAAAATAAATAAAAATTAGCCTGGCAAGCCAGACCATAGCATATAATGTATACTGTAGTCTGGTCATGAAGGATAGACCACGGCTCAAGAATCGTTGTCTTTCAAAGTATCGCTACATACACTAGGATAATGCTACGACTTAGGCTCTGGTTATAATGGGAATGTAGAGATTTGCATGGGAGCATCTATGTGCACTACATTCTTAATAACCACAAGGTGGCATGCAGTGACTGGGACGGGACAACTATCTGTCTTGTACTAATAGGCTGCCAATTGTGTTTTTCTTAAAGGTATATTCTGACATTTAGCACTTTGGAGACATCTAGGACGAAATAGAATGGTTAATGGTTGGTCACCGTAATTCATAAAATTTCCTGTGCAACCTTCACTAGCCTACTTGCCGGAGAGCCTTTTTGTCTTCGGCTGAGCAGGCAGCATACCACATGATGTTATGTGTAAGGATCTCTCAATGGTTGCACGTGCCACCAGCAGCCTTTGTTCAAGGGTGTTCCTCTTTAGCACCCTTAGAAAGTGCAGCCTCTGTTGTGCTTTTCCCCCACAGTTGTTGTTGTTTTGGCAGTCCAGGTTAACTCATCTGACAGCAGCGTGCCCAAGAACTTACAGTAAAGGACATGTTCCATTGATGATGAGGGTTCTAGTTCTGTGGTGTGTCTGTCTCATGCTGAAGTCCAGAATGAGTTCTTTTGTAACGTCAAATGTAAAGACTAACGCAATGGCATACATTTGCATAGGGACCATAGTGACATGTCACAACCAATATTTTGGGAAGACAAATAGTCCTTACCAATATTTTGCATTTTATTTTTACATGACAAAGTTACCAAATTGATTTGCATATTTCTTGCGAACACTATAGTATACTTTTAAGTAGTTTTTCGACGAGACGAGATTTTTGAGCACATGTACTGTGTTATGAATCACCCAGAGTTAGCACCCACCTGGGTGGGTGCTAACTCTAACCCTAATCAAATATGCCTAAACTTGCTTATTCTACAAGTCTTCTTCCACTATTCTGGCTTTATTCCGACAGTATACTAATTGGTTATACATATTCTATTTGGGTAGATACTACTACTTAGTAAGTAGAGATCAAGGCTTATTAGGGCATTATTAAGCTTATATCAAGAATAAAGGCCTATTAGTCATGAACAAGAAATTTGTGAATAAAAGCCCAACAAATGATTAATGTTGCTTAACAAGTCACTATTAAGTATGTATTAGTGGCTACTATGTGAACCTTAAAATAAAGTGTTAAGTTTAAAATGTAAGAGACATGTTAGAGACAAATATGTTGAGACTGGGTTGATATATTTATATCAGATTTTAAATAAAACAAATTAATTTCATTTTCTGCCCATTTTTTGGTTAGCATAAGTGTTCGAAATCCCCATTCCCTCAAATGTCTCCTCCCTGTTTGCCTGCCTGCACTATGGTGGGCCACGCCCCTTTTCCCCACCTGCACCAGGTTAACTAATTGGTTTGTGCAGTGTGTGCTTGGCTGCATGGTGGATCCTTTGTCTCTGCTGCTCCTCTGCCCATGTGGATTTGCTGCGTTTCTGATTATGTGAGTTTATTTCCTAATATGTATTTTGTTTCCTTTGTATGTTTGTGATCATTAATGTATAGATTAATTGCATTTGAGTTTCTTAATTCTTAAATGTAATATGATTTGCCAATCAGTAAATTTGGTTCATTTATTGTTTGTTTGTAGACACCAGCAACAACACTTGTGGAAATAAATATTGAACTGCAATCTTGGATTCCTGTGTTTTAATGGACACACCATTCTGGTAGCACTAAACCTGCCCAAATAGCCTCCAATCCTTTACAATAAGGATATTTTAACACACACAGGCCAGAACATAGATTTAAAGAAACAGAATGGACTTGAAAACATCATGTAACATTCATGTTTTGCAAACATGTAAGTTTAAAATGTAAGAGACATGTTAGAGACAAATATAATAATAGCCTAAATTTGTTACTAATTGCGGTGTACATTGAATAACGGTGTAACGGAGGCCAGCTAGTTCGGCTAGCTTGGCGGCAGTACGTGTAAATCCTCATCACCCAATTCCTTGGGCACTTCTAACGCCTGAGTTAGAAGCTCGAGCTTTTAGCTCAGTTGGTTAGAGTGTCCCACTCCCACGCCGGGAGTTTATGGCTTGCGGGGTGGCGGGTTTGAGACCCGTGAGCGGTGCGGACACCAGACAAGGGACTAAAAGTGCTATATATAGCGTAATAGGCTACATAGGCTATTGTTACGAATTCATACATTTACACACACTGACATCTACTGATGCTCATATAGTTTAGTCTTTTGGTATGTCGTTGGTGACTGGCAGGTCCCTCAGGGAGGTGTGGCTATTACTATTAATTGACGCATGCTGAGCGCACCTGGAAAGCAGTGGGAAGATGGCGTTTTGAGTGTCATGCCCACTCCATCCACTGCAGCTGAGACAATGGGAAGGTGCCCAAAAAGTCCAAAAGTGAACAAGCCATGGACAATGTTAGGTCCATTTTGGGGGGTTCAAGCCCCCTAAATTTCCCCAAGTTTTCCAATGGTACTAGTCACTAATTGCTATGATAAACGGTCCACGAGAAAGTCCACTTTAAGTACATGTGAAATTTCTCTGTAAATTATCCAGCTCTTATCCAGCAAATTTCTAGGCAACATATTCTCCAAAAGACTGAACTATGAAATATACATAGTCTATGCCATATTAGTTTGTCCTACATGCATTGATGGACATATTTATTTGCTATAGCCTAGCATAATATTGTAGTAGCTATTATATGCTCATTTTGCAGAATAAATGTTTGAGAAACTTTCATATTTGACTGCATCATCAGATGTCCCTAGGATTTGAACTAAGCTGTTACCATTGTTGTATCTTGCTCAGTGCATTAGACTGAAATAAATATGCAGCTATTATTTAGAATAGAAGAGCCTAGTTCATTTAGACCACAGTCATTGATGGAGATATTTGCAAACGTCTCTCTTCACAAACCAGTCTGATGAATTGATTTAGACTAATTTTGTTAATAAAAATAGCCTAAGATATGAGATATTCTGATAAATGTCCTTCAAGTAATAAATAGTTGGCAATATACACACATATACAGGTGCTGGTCATAAAATTAGAATATCATGAAAAAGTTGATTTATTTCAGTAATTTTATTTTAAAAATGAAACTTGCATTATATATGCATCCATTCCACACAGACACATGTATTTCAAGTGTTCATTTCTTTTGATTTGATGATTGTAATGGAAAAAAAGTGGAAAAACCCAAATTCAGTATCTCAGAAAATTAGAATATCACGCAAGACCAATACAAAAACAGCATTTTTAGAAAGATTTAGTCAACTGAAAAGTGTGATCATGAAAAGTATGATCATGTACAGCACTCAGTGCGTAGTTGGAGCTCCTTTTACCTAAATTACTGCAGCAATGTGGCATGGCATGGAGTCGATCAGTCAGTGGCACTGCTCAGGTTGTACGAGAGCCCTGGTTGCTCTGATAGTGGCCTTCAGCTCTTCTGCATTGTTGGTTCTGGTGTCTCACATCTTCCTCTTCACAATACCCCATAGATTTTCTATCGGCTTATGGTCAGGTGGGTTTCTGGGCCAGTTAAGAACAGGGATACCATGGTCCTTAAACCAGGTACTGATGATCGTTTTGGCAACGTGTGCAGGTGGCAATATAATCATCAAATTAAAAGAAATAAACACTTGAAATACAACCATCTATGTGGAATGGATGTATACATAATGCTAGTTTAATTTTTTCAATAGAATTACAGAAATAAATCAACTTTTTCATGATATTCTAATTTTATGACCGGCACCTGTACACTGTAGGCCTATAATATAATTTATTTATTCAAAATCCATGACGTCCATGGAACAAGCCGTTTACATTGAGGTCAATGGAACTTCTTATCCTACTTTGGGGTTTCGAATGTGGTTGGCTAGTTCCTTTGACTCAATGTAAAGTGGTCGTTCTGATTTACATTGGGCCTATGTTGTTCCGAATTCTTTCACTCCACCTGATATCTAGTGCAACAGGACTGTGTTTGGATGCTTAACCATTACTTTAAAATAAAGTAAATGGACTTTAAGGTATAATCCGGAGTGAATCAACACATAGCCCTGCTGTTTAATAGTGCTAAGCACTACTGAAAACCATCTCAATGATCAAATTTTGTGCATTGTACACCGAGTTTGCGAAACGGCAGCTAACACTAACTGAATGAGGCGTGTCAAAAAACGAAACCTAATCGATTTGCTTTCTTTTGAAATGCCCCATTCGGTTAAAGTTAGCTGCCGTTTCGCTATCTCAGTCTGCCTTGCATGAAATCCAGTGATTGAGGTGGCTGTCAATAGAGCTTGGCACTGTAAAACAGTAGGACTATGTGTTGATTCACGCCTTGGCGTTTTCCTTTAAGTTTTGTTTCTTTTATAACACCCTGAAGAAGTGTAAACAAAATTTGGTCCCTTATCATCAGAAGTGTAACTGTCAGGTTCCTTTGAGATATTCTAGAATCTTGCCCACTCTCTCAGCATTCAAGAACATTCTACATGTTTATTTCTATTTAAATGTGTTATGGCAATGGAATTGTTTATGTATTGTCAAATCTGTGCATCCTTGTGTTGACTTTAGAACACAAAAGGTCTTTATTGCTATTTTGCCACGGTGAAGGCAGGCCACTTCACTTAAAGCTCGGTCTTAAATAACAGTTTAAAACAGTCTAAGTACTCCAAGTTATAGTACTTCATATAGTTTAGTACAAGAAAATTTATTTATTTTTTATGTTTATTTTAATTCTTTCTAATGCTTGTCTTTTATTTCATCTTTATTGTATTTAAACCTTGGAAAACCATTTACATTGTTTTAGGCCTGGTATACTTGTATCCAAAGAAGAATTAGTTCAGATCAGACCAACCCTCCTCTTTCTATAACAAGCGGCCAACAAGGTACTTTGTTACAATGTTTGCCTTTTGTTTCTTTTTCTTTACCGTGTGAGAATTGTACACTGATCGCTGTATGTATGTATACATTCAGTCAATACAGTCAATTCCGCCAGATCAGCCTACTCAACGTGGAAGGAAAGATATTTTTCAGCGTCTTGGCCCAACGGCTCTCTACGTAAATGACAATGAGGAACCGATACCAACAGTCCTAGAGAAGCCCATCAAGAGCCTTGGGCGATGGTATAATGAGGACCTCAAAGACACTCAGCAGCTTCAGCAACTTCGGCAGGATGTGGCTAATGGCCTTAAGCAAATCAACAAAACTGCACTACCAAGAAAGCTGAAGCTTTGGTGTTAGCAGTTTGGGCTGCTACCCAGGCTGCTGTGGCCATTAAGCATGTATGAGGTTTCACTCAGCCATGCCAATTGCTTGGAAAGGCTAGTGAACACACACGTGAGGAAGTGGCTAGGACTTCCGAAGTGCGTCAGCAGCGTTGGTCTTTACTGCAAAGGAGCGTTGACACTGCCTATCTCCAGTCTGGTGGAGGATTTTAAGTGGGCCAAGGTGAGGCTGGACATGTCCCTTGCTGACTCCTGGGACCCTATGGTAAGCGGTGCAGCGCCTGTCCTAGCAACTGGGCGGAAGTGGACCCCTGCCACAGCAGTGTCGCAGGCCAAGTCTGCCCTCCTGCACAGGGACGTAGTGGGCTATGTCCAACAAGGGAGAGCAGGTTTTGGCCTCGGAACTGCGACACCTCTCTGGCAGAAGGCAACATCAGCAGAGCGTCGCACCTTGGTGGTGGAGGAAGTACGCCGGCAGGAAGAAGCCACTAGACGCTCCAAAGCCGTGGCACAAGCCAAACAGGGTTGCTGGATGAGGTGGGAGGGGGGTCGAGAGAAAGAAACTGAACTGGAGTGAACTGTGGGGCATGGAGTCCAACCGGCTCAGTTTCATCATCCGAGCCACCTATGAGGTCCTACCCTTTCTTACTAACCTGCACCTGTGGCTTAGAAAGGACTCAAGCACATACTGGTTGGCTGTAAGACCAGCGTCACTCAAGGCAGATACACTTGGAGACATACAGTAATCAGGTTCTCAAGTGTTTGGCTGACAAACTTGAGTGCAAGTGAGCAGCAATTAACAGCAGGCCTCTCGGAGCCCAGAATGTGCACACCCACCAGCAACGATTCGTGAGGGAGGGGGACAAGCACGTCCTCAAATAGTGATCTGTCCTCATTGAATGCAGCCAGAGACTGGCAGATGACAGTGGATCTGGAGCAGAGGCTCATCTTTCCTCCAGAGATCGCCATAACAACGCTGCGTCCAGACATCGTCCTGTGGTCTAACTCTTGCCAGCTTGCCTACATCATTGAGTTAACAGTGCCCTGGGAGGATGCTGTTGAAGAGGCCTTTGAACGCAAGAAGCTGCGTTATTCTGAGCTTGCAGCTAAAGCAGAGGACAAAGGCTGGAAGATAAGGGTGCGTCCGGTGGAGGTGGGCTGCAGGGGCTTTGTAGCAAGCACTACAGCAAAGCTCCTTAGGGAAGTTGGAGTCAGGGGGCAGGCCCACAGGCAAGCCATCAAGGAGCTGGCCAATACTGCAGAGTGGACAAGCCATTGGCTGTGGCTGAAGAGAGGAGATACCATCTGGGCTGCTAGGAACAGCTAGCAGCGGGACACACACCCAGGCCTGATCAACCTGTGGTGGGCCTGCCTTGCCAGAGGGTGTATTGTGATAAGTGGCCGAAACACCCAGTGATGCTCAGGTACACAACTGACGATGTGTCCCGCTGAAAAAGCTGCATAGCGCCCACCCTCCCTACAAGTGGTGCTATATATATATTAGGGACAGGGCTCTCAAGTCTCACACATTGAGCATGTGACACACTCTTCAGAGTGTTTTCACACTCTCACACGCCACACATGCGTTTTCACACGCCCGTCTGCGTATTTTTAATATTTTTTCGGCTGCGACGGTATTTGAATCACAAAATGCGGCCATTGGTAGAAATTCCTGGACATCGGGCTAATCCAATGAAATCTCTCAGCCCTCCTCCGCCGGCCCGGCCCGCCCCTCCCCTCACGTTGACCCAAGTAGCCTAGTTCTTCTGCTACTTGAGCTGAACTGAGTTGGAGAGAAGTGAAAGTTTGTCTGGCGAAATGGACAGAGCCAGAGAAACGTAATGGGGAGCAACAAAGTCTAAAAGTTGAAGCAACAATATGCAAGAATAGTAATAATGCAGTTAGCCTATGTTCCTGTGATGTGCAACAATGACTGCATATCAGTGGGTGCAGGTCTGTTAACATCAGAAGCAGCCTCGGAGTGAATGCACAGACTGCCGGGGAGGCACAGTCTCTATCTAACGTGGCAGTTCAACAATGTAATGTTATACGGCCCAATACAGAAGAAGGAGAACCAATCCATGTAGATATATGAAGGTGGAGGAGAGAGACGTGAGCCAGGGGATTGAGGAGGTCAGAATAGCTACTGTCAGCTGAGCCTGGTAAGAGAAGTAGTAGCCGAAATTTAAGCAGAATGAATACAAATGTTTCATGGGCCAGGGGGGCTTGTGTGTGTGTGTGTGCTAGTGAGACGAGCTAATGACAGTTTCCTCGAGCTGACACACCAAAATATGCCTTCGTTTATACAATTATGAAAAATTCCTTTTCACATGTTGTAGGTTACACACACAAACGTTTCATAGTGTCACCTCTCCAATACACGTGTGAGAGATGCACAAGACATTAATGTATAAAAAAGCGCAAACCCACAAGCTCATCATAACCGCGTTGAACTTCTTGCAGTTTAAAATAATGTAAGAAACAGCCCTCCCCTCTACTTTATTGCCCAGTTTTAATTCACCCCAAATTGAGGAGTGCGCCCATGTAGCCTGTTTGGAGCAAGATTGAGAGGGCAAAAAAGTACCTGTCCGAGGTAGAAAGAGCTAAAGACAAAGATGAAAGCACGTGAGATCATATGCCAAAGATTATTGTGCATGAATGACAGCAGGTAACCTTAAAATTGCCCTTACCACTACCCACCACCCGACCCTTCGCGATATAAAAATAGCTAACGCATTTAATATTGCGATGCGGTCGCGTGCACTTATGAGTTCAAAATCTATCATTTTTTTTCTATTTCATAACTCGGAGATTTTTTCTCTCCCAAATGCCATACATATATCATTTGAAAGAATGCCACAAGTGCAACCCATCTATAGTGGTCACTAGTTGCTATGATAATGCATTATCCTTTAAATTAATTAATTATTTCAAAGTCCTGTAGTTCCGTATGCATTCCAAAAACAGTGGAAGTCAAAGGCATACCAATGTATAGATCTACAATGAGGTAGCAATAACACCAGTTGTTTTTGTATAGTCTCCAATATTAGGCTGAAATGGTCATTTCAGACAGGCATCCCATGACTGATATGTTGGTCAAAAAATACCCTGTGCTAATTACTGATTCAGAAACACAAGGTAGGCTACTGTAGCCCATTTCCTCCAAGGGTTTAGACACATTTCAATTAAACTATTTAGAATGAATATAGAATTTAGCAAATTGCAAAGACAGACTGTCCCCAGCATGTTCCTCATTATTATCCAAAAAGGGTCCAAAAGAATAAAAGACTATGTGCATCACATCAAACTGAGAATTCAGCAGTAAATGCCATTAAAGTCTGAAATTAAATACATTTTGGTTCAATTGTAAGAAATATACAACCTACTGCCCAATACAACTCAGCCAGGCTGCTATATGACCTCATGGAGCATTCAAATAATGTGCAATGCATTAGATAAACCATTTAATTAATTGCTATGAGAAGCTATCTAGCAACTTGTTAAAATGCACCAGATTGCAGAAAATGGAAACAAATTTTTCAAAAATTTCTTGCCTACTTCTGTACACAAATGCATCCCATATTCGTCATTAGTTGACAATTGCTGCCTTCATTGTTGTTGTGTTAAATGTGTTGTTCACAATATACCAACTTTGAAGGTCATCTTATGGTTCAGAATTTTATTTTATGTTATTTCAGCGCAAAAAATGTTATCGCATACCCCCCCAAAAGTGATTAGTTGCGCCCCTGACTACAGCTGGTGCCATTGTCTTAAATTTGGTCTGGTACAATAGGCCTATTAGACCCCAAATTAAAGCATTTGCCTTACATAGCAATACTTTTAAAGTTTGTCATATGCACAGAATGTGTAACCTACTGTAAAAGCACTAGGCCAAGATAAAAGAAAGGCACATACTGTACTTCTTCAAATGGTTCAGTGATAAGATTTCAGTTAAAGCTATAATGAACAATATTTAAAGATTATAGGCTACAACTAGGCCTGTTTTTTTACAGTGACATATTGAAATAGGTCTAATTAAATAAAAACATAAAATAGCCTAGTCTAAAGAAATATTTAGGCTATATGAATGTTTATTGATACATAGTAAATAATGATGCATCATCACTACTTAATCATTAGTGGCCTAATTAAAAAAAAATAGAACAGAACCACAGGGTGGACCTGATTCAATACTTCTGAAATGCAGAATTCTTATATTTTCCAGTGCTGTCTTTAAGCCCTTGCAAAACAGCCTCCTGATGCCAGTGCATTTGTCCATTTCTTTTCACAGAATTCATTGGAGGTCATTATTTCGGGGTGACAGTACCTTGTCTGTCTCTAAATCACCTAAAATACATGCATTTACATAGACTACTGTCTCTTATACACGTACATACATGTACACTGTACTGTAGATCTACGCCAGGCCAAAAAAGAAAAATCTCACTCCGAGCGGAGTTCAAAACTTGAGAGGCCTGAGTTGTTGTAATAACCGGCCGATGGGCCGTTGGGCCGAAGGTTCGGTGCCCCCCCTCCCCCCACCCAATCTCACTCCCAACAAACTTCAAAACTTGAGAGCCCT
>JAODXP020000706.1:7500-10000 GCA_027497455.2 Sardinella longiceps | reverse complement strand
CTCCTCCTCCTCTTCCTCCTCCTCCTCTTCTTCCTGTGCTCTCTCCTTCACCGCCTCTCCCTCCTTCTCCTCCTTCTGGCCCTTCTCTCCATTCCCCACCTCCACCTCCTTCTCCACCTCCTTCTCGTCGTTCTCCTCCAGAGATTCCCTCTCTTTCGCCGTCAGCTCCTCCAAACCCGAGCGCTCCACCTTCAGGTCACACAGGTCATCTAGAGAGGGATGGGGAGAGAGAGGGAGGGAGGGAGGGAGAGAGAGAGAGAGAGAGAGAGAGAGAGGGGAGGGGTGGAGAGAAAGAGTGGTTAACCACTTAGTTTAACAGGCTATACTAGGCCTCCACCTTCAGGTCACACAGGTCATCTAGAGGAGAGAGGGAAAGAGGGAGAGAGAGAGTGAGAGAGAGGGAGGGATGGAGTTGTCAGTATCATTGTCATGCCAATAAAACCCTTTAAGTCTGAATCTGAGAGAGAGAGAAAGGGGGGATAAACAGTGAGAGAGAAAGAAAGAAAGAGGGAGAGAGAGAGTGGGAGAAAGAAAAAGCCCGGGCTAGCTGGTGGCAGTATGTGTAAATCCTCACAAAGCCCTAGTCTTCAAGAACGCTTCTAACCACTGAGTTCAGTGGTTAGATGGTTGGACTCCCTTGCCGTGGGTTTGTAGTAGTTGACGGGGTGGGGGGCCAATGATCAGAATACCAGACAGAGTATTGAAGGGAGATGAGAATGGAGCAGAATCACATAGGATATTGGGCAATGTGAAACAATAGTGCTATGGGTGATTCCCTCTGGATAATCCCTTTAAGTTGAAAAGGCCCACACAGCAGGATGATATAACTGCACTGCAAAGCCAAGTGAGGACAGAGACAAGGAGGGAGGGAAAGCAGAGCGAGAGTGAGACAGAAAGACAGAGAGAGAGAGAGAGAGAGAGAGAGAGAGAGAGAGAGAGAAAGAGAGAGAGTGTGTAAGTGAAAGAGAGTGAGTGAGTGAGTGAGTGAGTGAGTGAGAGGGAGAGGGAGAGAGAGAGAGAGAGAGAGAGAGTGTAAGTGAAAGAGAGTAAGTGTGTGAGAGAGAGAGAGAGAGAGAGAGAGAGAGAGAGAGAGAGAGAGAGAGAGAGAGAGAGAGAGAGAGACGGGGGTGTAAGTTCCCAGTGTCTTGGCCAATTTTGCCCACTGTGCTTTATAAGAATTATCATGGGGCCCAATCGTGCTGATACAGCTTACTTGAACTGAAGTTGAACTCGGGTGGAGAGAGAGAAAAAAGAGAGAGCAAGTGTGTTTATGAAAGACAGACAGAGAGAAAGAGAGGCAGAAGTGAGGGATAGATAGACTTAAAAGAAAAGAAAGAGTGGCAGGAGTGAGAAATAGTGTGAACAGAAAGGAGAGAAAGAGAGCCAGGAGAGAGTGATAGAGTGAAATTAAAAAGAGGAGAAGAAAAAGGCAGGAGTGGGGGATAGAGTGAAATCAAAAGAGGGAAAAGAGAGGCAGGAGAGAGTGATAGAGTGGACTCAAAAGAAGAGAAAGAGAGGCAGGAGTAGGGGATAGAGTGAAGACAAAAGAGGAGAAAGAGAGAGAGAAAGAGAGAGAGGAGGACCCTGAGAATGGAGAGTTATAACTAGACAGGCGAACTCCTCCTACTGGCTCCACTCATTTAATTTCCTTTCACCAGATTGTCAGGAAGAGCATAACACAGTTTTGTTTCGTTTTTCGTTTTCATTTTCATTTTCAAACCGAAAAATTCAGCAAACCGAGTGAGAAATGGAAGGCGACGGTGTTCCGCCAGGACATTAATGTTTTAAAGTATTGCATAGCGCTATGACAGCTAATGAGGACAAATACTGTACAGTGATGAACACGCAAATTCCTGCATCTTTTTGAAAATGTTTAAGAGTTTCTGTGTGTGTGTGTGTGTGTGTGTGTGTGAGAGAGAGAGAGAGAGAGAGAGAATGAGAGAGAGAGAGAGACTGTGAGTGTATGTTTGTGAGTCCCTGTGTGCGTGTGTCTCTGTGTGTGTGTGTGTGTGTGTGTGTGTGTGTGTGTGTGTGTGTGTGTGTGTGTGTGTGTGTGCCCTTGGAGGCCTGCTGTAAGGCCATTTATTACAGTAGTGTGACAGGTGTGTTGAGATGGGCCACTGCATGGATACTACACACACTAATTTACCGTAACACACACACACACACACACACACACAAATACAGACGCACACACTCACTCACACATATACACACACACATACACACAGACACAGACAGAGACTTATCTTCTGCTGCAATCTATAGGCCTACAAATTCCCTTGTGATCTCACTGACTTTTGTCATGTTTAGGTAACACACACACACACACACACACACACACACACACACACACACATATATTTAGAGCTCTCTCAGGTGTTGATTCTTAGCCAAGTCTGTAATGTATACACACACAACTACATCTGTTCTCCCAGGGGTTTACATGCTATGTGATCTCCAGTGGCTTGTCTCACAGCCACACACACACACACACACA
>JAODXP020000701.1:0-5000 GCA_027497455.2 Sardinella longiceps | reverse complement strand
TGTGTGTCACCTTGTCACCACCTGTCTGTATGAGTGATCTGTGTATGTGTGTCTGTTAACCTATGTGTGTGTGTGTGTGTGTGCATTTGTGTTTCAGGGTGACATGAGTTGTTTTCATGAGATGAGAGAGGTAATTATATGTGTGGGCACATACACACACACACACACACACACACACACACACACACAGACACACATACACAGTCTTAAGGCGAGACACTACAGGTGAATAGGGTAAAAATTTTAACTTGCAGATATCACCATGAAACTTCACCAGTTGATTACTCACATCAATAGAAGAAAAGTGCAAAATTATTTTTTTCATTTTGTTAATATATTAAATTAGAAAATATTTACAGAGGGGATTGTGGATATCTTATTTTGTTATTCAATAAATCAAAAAACACTGCCCAAAGCCTTAAAAAAATGAAATTTAGCCCTATTTTTTGGCATAAAATGTCAAATAAATCAGGCCCTAAAAAAGGTATCAACAAATCCCTCTGTAAAACTCTTCATAATATAGTTAGGAAGAAGCCTGTAAAGTTTGGTGTATTTAGGAGCTACAGAAGTGGAGATTTTTCGCTTGGCGTTTGTAAAAAAAAAAAGCCCATTTTGAGAAAACGGCCTTTAAAGATTTTTATGGCAGAATTTCATAAATTCTTATTGGAAAACATTGAATTACAGACAAAATATGTATTTAGATCCAAGTAATATCTATGTATAACACTGTATAACATCCAAAACTCATAAATGCCTCAACCACCACATCCATAACATCCAAAACAATAGATTAATGACAATAGACATTGGCTTCAACAATGGCTTCAACTGAAGACCACATCAGAACTTTCATTTCAGACAGAACCATAGCACTAACATCCTTCATTTACATCTACACCTCTATACATCCATGCCAGCACCATATGTGGGGCCCTCCCTGCTGGTGTCTTTTAACTTTTTTGTCCGTGCTCATAGCTTTTCGTTTTCTTTTTGCACTGGCGGACTGGACACTATTTGCTTTGGATATCCTAGCCATACTGGCTGCAGCCTCAACCCTACCTTTACCGACAAAAACAGTTTTTGGACATCGGGCCCAGATAACAGAGTTGAGGCGCTCATTGGCATTCTGAGTGCCCCCCTGCTGCATTCTTTTTAGCAGACTGTCGCTCGACATCCTGTGATATACAGGCAGCAGTTTTTGGCCCACCTCCCTAGTCAAAAAGTTTGCTGCATGACGAGAATGGCTCTCCGGCTGCACACCATTCTCCTCCTCTCTCCTGAACCAACAACAGGCAGGACTGCAGCTAGTGTGCATGGGGCTCTCGTCCGTGGACATGGAGTGGAGAAGACCTGCCCAGATTTCCGCTTTCATTTTATCCAAACATCCCTGGTTGTTAAGAATAGCCCCCCTGTAATAGTTCTTAGCTGTGAGCTTACCATGACCTTTGCCCCCTAATTTCCGCTCACCGCTCATCTTCCTCAGCGCTGTGCCCATGCGTTTGTGGGCATGATTAATGCACTCTAGTTTCACTATCTCATGCCCTGGGTATGGGTTGAGTGCAACCACCTCCTTGAACGCAGCACTGTCCCCATCCGACATGTTGAGACACAGACCTGGCTGGATCTTGGCTGCCTCCTGCTCCATAGCCTTACTTGACCGTGATAAATTCCTAGCACAGTCTACATGATTCTCCTTCCAGCTATTGTATTCCTCCTGTGTAATTTTGCCACCTTGCCTAGCAGTCTCTCTCTGGGTACAAGCATGGCAGTAGGAGGATCCCACCTCAAAGCCCACCACCAACCCAGTGAGGATGTCTATGCACACTCCGATGCCGTAGTGGGATGTGAATCCCCTCTTCTGCCACGTTCCGTCAAAAGACACACTAATGTTAATAGTAGCATCCTGATCCTCTCTCATCATGTCTGCTTGCCACATCAGGGTCCATGTCTGAATATGCTTGCCTGATCTGGGCCCTTGATCATCAGGGTCCATGTCTGAATATGCCTGCCTGATCTGGTCCCTCGTTCTCTCCAGTGACTCCAGCCCTCTCTCAATTTCTGCCACTAAAATGAAAAGTACACTGTATCAAAAACTCATCTGGCCTGATTGTAACGATACCCTACATATCTTCATTTTAGTGGCAGAAATGTCCTATTCTTAGCCTATTAGGTTTTGGAAAATAGGGGAGCAGCCATATACTGAGATGTTATCTGATGGGGTCAGTGCCGCGTTCAAGGAGGTGGTCGCACTCAGACTCTTAGCAGTAGCACTGTAGCCTAATATTAACATGTCTAACATTAATAACTCTTAACTGTAGCACTATAATATCTTAAGAATAAATCAAACATTTCCCAGTGTGAACAAATTGTTTTGTTTGTCTTTCTGCCTGCCCGTCTCAGTCTGTCTACCTGTCGGGTTGAGAGAGTGATGACCATTTGAGTAAAACCTTTTGGGAATAGAATAAAAACATACACACACACACACACACACACACACACACACACACACACACACACACACACAAACACACACTGCAATGTGGACTGTAATCTTTTGATGTCAAAAGAAACAGCCGGGCTATTTCCTGCTAAAGACCTTAAGGCACTTTCTCACACACACACACACAGAGAGAGAGAGAGAGAGAGAGACACACACACACACACACACACACACACACAGAGAAAGATGAGAGAGGAGAATGAGAATAGGGAGAAAATAGGCGATGAGAGGAGAGAAGGAGAGAGGAGGTGTAAAAAAGTGAGCTGCACTTCTCCGTGAGCGAGGGAGTGCAGGATTGATTAATTCGTCTAAGTCGATAAGGTCAGCCGAAAGGCAAAGAAAAGTACGTGCACACAGACACACATGCTCTCTCTCTCTCTCTCACACACACACACACACACACACACACACACTCACACATTCACACACTCTCTCTCGCACACACACACACACACACACACATCTCTGGTCCAATTCTCTTCCCATCACTATTTTTCTCTTTCTCTCTCTCTCTCTATTTCTTCCTCCCTCTTTCTCTCATTTCTCTAATTTCTTCTTTCCTCCTTGTTTTTTTCTTATCCCCTGCTCTCCTCCTAACCTCTTTCCTCTCTCCATCATCTTCTTCTTTAGTGTCCTCTCACGTGGGCTCTCTAACTCTTCCCAATTCTCGCACGGTCTCTCTGTCCCGTCTGGTAGGGTCATTTGAAACACATATGCGGGAAAGAGAAAGAAACGGCAAAAAACAGAAAATATTGACTCAACTGTTGATTTTCTGAAACATTCAAAATAGCATACTCGTGTACTTCTCATTGATAAAATAACACATCATTCCTCAGAACATAGGTTAATCAAAACAGCATTTTTGTTTGGTGCGTCAATATCAAGATTTTGCATTTTGATTAGCCTAAATGCTAATGTCAATGCTGACAATGCTGGACACAAATCATTTATGCATTTAGCAGACGCTTTTATCCAAAGCGACTTACATTTGTCAACTATCAACTTCAGGGCAAGTCTCCCCTAGAGCAACTTAGGGTTAAGTGCCTTGCTCAAGGGCACAACGGTGGCAGCCGGGTTTCGAATTTATCATATGACCACCAATAGATCATGAAAGCCCCGCCCAGTTTACCCCCCTTCGAATCCCCTCTGGTTTCAGGAAATAAGGTTCCCACTCATTTTCACCGTTGACGTTTCGGAAACTCCTATTTAAAAGCGCTTAAAGCCTTCACTCGGTCTAACCAGCTACGGGGTAGGTGATGACCGTGTAACCTTTCGTTCCGAATAAAAATGTGAATGAAAAATGAAAAAAAATGTTAATGGTACAATCATGTGTCTCTTTACTTAGCGCCAATGGAAGGAACTACAAAGTGAAGGTACCTGTCTCATAAAACATTACAAGTGTTAACATTTCTTAAGTTTATGATCTAAAGGTAGTTCACTGTAGCCTGCTGTATAGTCTGGCGTGTCAGGCTAATATCTGCACGCTGTGGAGTTCGTTACCCCGCTTATACCACTGTTGCCACTTTAGCACTATGTGGTTTTGCTATCAATATGGGCCCAGTATCTTCTGTAAGTTACACTTTCGTAAGGGTGGTCTGGACCATTCGAAACCTTTCCCTTATCACAGTTTTTGGCTTAAACATTGTTGTATTGATCTCAATACTTGTGCACTTACTGCCAAAGAACATCTGAATTGGTTTCCTTGCATTTCGTGTTTTAATTTGCATAAATTAAAAATCACCAGAATTAATTAAGTTGCTTTGCTTTTCAACCATTCTAAAATGAGAACATGCCACATACAAACATCATATTGACACACTAACTATGTTTTTACTTGCATATTTCTTATTAATAGCTGCAAGTTAATCCCCGAAAAGACATTTTCAGGCATGCTCAAAGGAAAGCGCAAATGACAACAATCAATGCCAGAAACATGGATTTGGCACCTTAAGTGATAGCTAGCTAAGTAGTAAAGAAGACTCTAAGAGATAGTTTGGGGAACACACACAGAAAAGTAAACAACTTTGGTAAGCTATATCTTTCGAGTCTTCTTAGTGCGCTAAGAGTGTGTGCTATCGGGGAACCGGGCCATGCTCGGTTTGATGGCTAAGACAAGCTAGTTTGCAGAACAACTTCTTGCACCACACATCATCTCAATCAGAACTTACCAACATAAACTGCCGTGACTAGTTCTAATGTATAGTTGCTCAATCAGTCGTTAATTCCATCTCCAATTCCGTCAAGCTCTAAATCCAAAGATTCTAACATGTCTTGGGCTCTGTAAATTCACTGTTTCCCATACATCCAAATGAAGTGTAACAGAGTTAAAAACCATCACGGTCTCAAGTTACAATGTTGCTGTGTCATGAACGTTGGCCGCTCCACTAAATTGTGGACAGTTTATTTAAAAGTCAGAGCGAGTTGGGCGAATTGATATGGAAGTCTGAATAAGAATGGAAAAGTGGAACTACTTCATATCCAGGCAGTCAACTGAAAAACT
>JAODXP020000700.1:0-19821 GCA_027497455.2 Sardinella longiceps | reverse complement strand
CAGACACACAAAACAACACGCTAAGGCATATTGTATGTCACTGATGTTCCATTAGGCCTAGTTTAATCATCATTTAGTCATATACAGTATATACAGGTAGATAGATATAGATATATAGTAATTTTTGCAGATATTTCACTTTATGATATAAATCTATCCATTTTTTAATTTATCTGAGGTGCCGGAACTGTGTTCCTCTTCACTTTAACCCCTCAGAGTCACATACTTACATCTTTCTTCCAATACTGATTCCACATTATTGATACACCAGGACTTAGTACTGTGTGGTAGTATTAACACATTTTTTTCATCCAAAAATAATTCTGATTTTATGCCTTATGTACTTTGCTCAATGATGTTTTTCTCTCTTTTACCCCGACCTCCCCCTTCCAAGCAGCACAGCCTTTACCTTGTTTCTGTACCTGCCCCCCTCAACCCTCATCCCAACCCCAAACAGAGGGGAGTAGTGCCTTTGAGGCAGCGCTGTCTGGAAGGTACCATTGAGGGCAACAAATACCAAAGATCACTTTGGAGGAGCAATTTTGTACCTGAAAGTATGCTGTAGATTATTGTGCTGTTGTTGTCAGTGGTGTTGGCTCTAATGGCTGCTGGGTAAGTATGTAAAGGTCCCTCCTAGCGGAACAGAAACAAGGTGAATCAGCTGCAGAATCAAATACAGCAAACCAAAGTAGTCCACGGTACTACAGGACGTACTGTACTGGATGGGGGGGACGGACGGATGGACGGACTCAGCTCACCTGGTTTTCAGGTATGGAGGTGTCATAATGGTCATACTCAAACTGAAGTGGTGTCTTGGGTAGGCTCTGTATCGCTCTTATTTCCTGAGACAAACTGCCAGCATCCTGTTGAGAGCACCTCATGTTAAAAATAGAGTTACATGTACAAGCAGCTATAGACATGTAAAGTGTGACATAGTGGTGGTGTGACATTTTGCTTTTTCATATGGTGCTACAATGTATTGCAATGCCTGTTTTAAGACAGCACTTGAGCCTATCATCGATCGTTCTATACATTGACAAGATGCTGATGTACCGTTACTGTACAATAATGAGGACCTCAGTTCTGGGCGTGTGGCTTTGCTGTTTGGTGTAGCAAACAAAACATTAGAACATCAAAACATTTGTTGTGTCATTCGTGCCTTATACCTTCAATGTATTTGAGCCTTTTTCAAATACCTTGTCATTGTCATTTAGATCTCTGATCGGTAACATTCGACGATATGTGACCTTCAAAAAAAAGATAGACAAACAATAAGTTGTGAAAAAAACATGTTTAAGAGATGTGTAAAAGATAATTGATGTCATAAGAGTGTATAATTTCAAATGTTTACCCCATTATGTGCACAAATGACAGAGTAGGACAAAACACCATCTGTCTGACATGAGAAAGAAATATACAGATGAGTGAATAAAGTGTATTGACTTTTCAATTTAACCCCATGGTCACACATGCAATAAAAACACTGCTGTTGGGCAACCAGCTCCCATTCTTCTTTAACGACAGCAGGCAACGGGCGACAGGTATAGTCAACTGGGCAACAGATCGCCTGGTGGGCGGGGAAAAATAGAAATGCAGGCTATTTTCTGCAAAAGTTGGGCGATAACACGTGGCTATTTTTCATAAACGCCAATCAGAGTGAAGCCATGCGTGATGACATACTTTCAAAAAGAATTTGGATCAGATATCCAAAATGGTCGAGCTAACTCCAAAAACGCATATCTGTAACAACTAAAAAGTTAAGGATATATGACTTGATATTTTGTAAAACGAGACGGCAAATGAGGTAAGATAAATCTGAAAAAACAGGTTTTATAACACAAAATTACATCTGTGGCGATATACATTCTCGCTACCAGACACACATTAGCGTTTGCTGGTAGCAACAAACTTCAAACGAGTCAAAGGCTCCTTGGTGACCGAGTTGCTTGTTCAAATCGCCCAGTCGCCCTCTCGTGTGACCAAAAGGTCAGGAAATAATATTAATAAAAAAAAACAGATAGATAGATACAGTAGATATACACACATACTGTACATACATGCCTACATGTTCATTCATTCATTCTCCATCCTCTTATTAGAATCACATTGGAACTGGGTGATATAACTTAGAATGGATTGCCTTACTGCTCTAATTGAATCTGAATCCAGCGGAGTCTTCGTTTTCACTGAGATCATCCTGGCTGAGCTGTCAGAGATGAATTCTAGAAAATGTGGACCTTCCATCTTAAGCCCAGCATCTGGAACACTGACAATGTGTTCTATGAAACCTGTTGATATCCAGCATAAAGAGAATGTAGTTCATGTGGTTGTGTCAGGGTCATAAAAGCTGATTTGCATTGAGGGATGATTTTATCAGATGATCTTGTTATGGTAATAGTAATGGTAATAGGATGGCACAGTAACAACAACAACAACAACAAGCAACATCAGCAAATCACTCAGTCATCCATGAGGGAGGGAGCGCATTCTGACTAGTGATTCAGAATCTCATTCTCAATTTAACAAAGTTCTTTAATTTCAAATACATTTAGTTTACCATTCAAAAGCGAGAATTTTTGATGGTGGATAATGGAAAATTATTGTATCTTACCCGTGAATCCTTCATCTATTTCTCCCAGTTGCAGAGTAGAACCTGTTCCACAATCTATAGTTGTTGCTGTTAATTAAAAAAGGTGTCAGGTAGGCCTCAATTAGCCTGACATAGCCCGGCCATAATACAAATGTTCATCCGTATCCATGGTCTGGGGACGGTCTTCTGGGGCGTGTTTACATCGGTAGAGAGACTACCGGGCAATAAGCGAAGCTGATTAGACGAGCTGTCCAATCGTTTCAAACCAGAACTGAATGCCGCCCCCCGCCCTATAATCACGTCAGGTTGAAGAACTTCCAGACCATGAATACGGATGAACAGCAGTATTATGGTCGGGCTATGTCAGGCTAGGCCTCAATAGCTTTCAATCTCAATAGCTGATCTTCCCGTCATATTCAGAAAATGTTTGGTTTGAAATCTAGATGACATTTAACATTTTGTGTTGCTGATTGACAACAAGCACAACTCACATTTTTGTGTGTGTGTGTGTGTGTGTGTGTGTGTGTGTCATGTTGCGTTGTTACATTAGTCATTTGTTACCACAAAATTATGCCGTATGGCACTCAGTTATCTTCGAATGTTTACTGTAAAAAGTAGCCTACATTTCCGAGATTGAACCTTAAAATCTCTGTCTCTGCGCACAAATAAACACATTTTTCCGGCTGTGAAAACAGGTAAAGCCATATGAGGGTAGCACAAATAACTGTATGACTGAATGAGAATATATTTGTTTCTGTCTGTTCTCTGTATACTTACTAACTGGGAGACTGTGGCTGAAGTCTGTTACTAAACAAGTTGAGAAGATTGCAATCCAGACACGGGGAAAAATCTCCATTCTTGTGACAGTTTCACTTTAAATGCTTAACGTACACCTTTTCACTCAGGAAGACGCTAGTGTATCCCACGGTTCTCAAAGCATATATGTGGCCAAAGACGTTTTATGGCGTTAGTGTGATACTAATGACCGAACAAGCTTAATTATTAACCAAGTAGAAGGAAAAGGAGGCGCATAGCTCTTTTTTTATCTTCGCCTTTAGTAACCCTACAGTAAGTGAATTGTTCCATGTGCATTTCCAGTCATTCAAAGTGGGACGGTATTGCAACATAACATTTTACAGCAAGAGAGAAAGAACAGAGCAGAACAGTGGAAATGAAAAGGCCTAAGGATGGGTAATTGAACATGTTGGCTGTAGAATAGTAGGCTAATCATGTAGTCCATTTTTGTGTACACCTCACTTCAAACGCTGGCCTGGGATATTCAGTTGACACCACAAAAACAACAAATGTAGTATTTATTCATTCACAGTTTACATCCTCTGCCAAATGTATTTCCTCCAGCTGATGCTGGCTGAGTAAAGCACAAATGAAGCCACCATTCACTTCCCTACAGTATGGTGCAGCTAATGAAATGTGGTCTGGGACTAAATTACTCTGTATGAGTAATTCCAGTGCCATGGCCCTGACATTTGTTGATGAAGAAAATGGCACTTGAATAAGTGTGATAAGGTATACTGTAACATCGTAAGAAGTTGGAACACTTGGCGGGAACAGAATTTTGATATGTTTTTGCAGGCCGGAGAAAGTTCACTCTACGTTCCTCCAGCAAGTCTCTCATTGTGAAGCCTCTGTCACCCATCACTTCATCGCCAGCAAGCAAACAGTCTAGAAATTTAGAATTCTGTGTAATGAAGCGGTCACTAAATTTACTTCCTAAAGCATCAGATAAACATAATAATTCCAGAACCTTTTTTTTCTTTGCTGTTGGCGTAATAGTGACTATATGACTCACTTCTACAGTCTAGGTTTTATGGTTTCTGTAAGGTTGTTTCTGAACAATCAATTACACAAGTTGTGTTGGGCAAGGTCCTCTTTGTTGTGTCATGGGGTAACCATATAACAAGGTCTTTTGTGTGCTTTGCCATTATGTTGATCCACATTGAAATGGTTTTACTTATTTGCCCCTGAGACATCTTATAGCTATGCAAAGTCTGCCAAGACAAAGTTTTGCCTACGTTTCATTATTGTTAAACTACAACCAGCAAGTGGTCTTCTCCGGCCTGCACAAACATATCAAAATTCTGCTTCCCAGCAAATGTGCCAACTTTTTATGATGTTCCAATGTACTCTCAGTCCTTATCACACCGGATTTGTCCTTTAATTAAGTGTACCGATTTAGTATCTTCAGTACTTTACAACAAAACACCACCCACCTTAACGTTAGGCCAGACCTAAACCTCCCCCATTTAGGGTAGAGCTACTAAACGCTGATCTGGTCCACTGTTACAGATTAAGATTACGATAATCTTCATCATTCCAGCCTATGCCTACGTCCCTCAAACATATAATATTCAAATCTTAATTTCTTGTCTTCTCGTTACCTTACCTGAAGTGTTGTCATTCTGGGTGAGGATCCAACGCCTTTTCTCCAGTGGTCGTTCATAGCCCAACCGCAAAGTTGGGTATGAGTTATCCTCCGTTGGCTCTTTGTTGACAAAGTGACTTGAGCAAATTCTGAAACATGAGCATAGCCTGGGCGAAAGCGACTGTTGACTATGTCATACAGTCTGGCCCAACGCAATTGAAATAGGTTTCCGCTTGGATATGACGTATTCCCTCACCTGACTCTCACGCCTACAACTTTCGCTTTCAGCATTAACAGTATTATCGCAAGTTCTGACCTATTTTGACATCGTAGTGGCAATAAATCCTCAAGAACATGGATGCTAATGTCATGTAACAATTTTGTGAATGTAATTCGAAAGCGGGGGAGAGAATAACAAACGCGTCCCTATCCTGTAGGACTACAAAATTTTGAGACATCGCTCTAAACTGTGTGCTGATTGGCTAAACCGTAGAGTAACCGAGAGAAAGGCGGGAAGGGGGGTTTATTTCAGACTACGTGCGGAGATAAAATCCTTAGCGGAGGTATGTAGGATGGCATCGCCAGGCTAACATGAGCATTTCATTTTACAGGAATTTGGACATTTGTTACTTGTCTTGCTACATTCCTGTTTTTGATTATTCCATCCGCCCACTCTGGAGTCAGGCGCTCTCTTAGTCCCTCTGGCTTTTCTGTGGTTTTTAATATCACATAACATTTTACGCAAGTCTTTCGATTTGCCTGGCTGGGTTCCTGGCAACTACCACAAGGCCTAAGTTTTTGTTTCATCATTCTGAAATATTCATCATACAATACGCAGACAAGATTATTGCAGCATGAGTTTATGCTAAGGTAAATAACCTTTACCTCCTCATTGATAATGACAAACTTTAATTCATATACTGTTGGTCTACTGAATTAATACCCTATTAATAGTTGGATGGTGAAAGATGATATAGATAGACTAACACTCCCTGGTATGTTGAATGAAAAGAGTCGGCTTGATAGTCCACTGATGATCTACAAATGGTGTAGTGGTTCAGAGATCGGAATGTTTTACATTTGTATTATTGACAGTCCGCAAAATATTAGTTCCTTTACAATCTTACACACACATACAGTAAAGGACTGTGCAAACACTCATCTGAATTGTTTGGGGAGAAAAAATAGTCTGTCTTTCACTGGCATCTTTATATTCCATAGTTACACCCAAATCTGTTCTACACTGTTCTACTACACTACACTGGTCTCATTAGAGATGTTGCTGTGATCTTTTTGAACCATTTAAAAAAAATCACAGGAAACATACTGTAGTTTGCTCAAAAGGCACACTTTATATTTGTAACTATTCCTGCTGCATGGCTTTAGAGATCCCATTCTTAAGTAAGTGTGTCCTCAAAACAAGTTTGAATTTGAAGTTTAAAGTAAAATTGTATGCTAAAGGGAGGGAAAGCAGACATCCCAAGTCTCCCGGAAGGTCCGGGAGACTCCCTGATGTTGATAATGCCGCCCTGATACCCGCAAATTGAATAATATCTCCCAGAATCTAGAGCTAGCAAGCCAGAGCATGCAAGTAAAACATTTACCTCTACATTGCGCATCTTAATATGCGTGTGCCTGAGGGAACGGTGTGTGTGTGCGTGCCTGCTCGTATAGGGCATGTCGGGTGCATGCAAGACAAAGAGCGTCCTGATTGGTTTACTTTGCTGAGTAAACCAATCAGCTTTCATTATGGGCGGGGGGACGTGATGGACGACACCTCCCTGATATGAATTTCCCAAGGTTGGGATGTCTGGGAAAGTAGGCTAGGCACAGCGCTCCTAGTGGTTGAGTTCCTGAGCCGAGAGCCATACAACTGGAAATCTCATAGACCCGACTTTCCAAATAACCCACAACAATGACAAGGAACTTATACACACCCCCAAAATATGTTGCATATATTGGAATTATCAACTACCTGTGAAAGTACCAGGAGAAATTTTGCTGTCTTACAGGTGAAATTGTCCACATCTCATCAGAAAAGAACTACACAGGCTCTTTACCAGTGTAAACCCGTCCCAGAAGACCGTCCCCAGTCCATGAATACAGATGAACATCCATAATAGGGGCGGGCTGTCAGGCTAGATCTAGATTTCTAGGCTGGTTGAGCCCTGGTCTTGACCGTGAATGACCTCAGTTACATTTACAGATAGACATGAAGGGATGTCAACAGAATAACAAAACCTTCATGGTCCATGGTCCTGTAGTTAAGATATGTAGTAATTCTGGTTTATGTACTGCACTGAATGTGGGTATTATGTATCCTTATCTCCTCATCAAGAATCCACATTCCATTGTGGCCATAACATCACCTTTCATATGGCTTTTGGGAGTCTAGTTTACATGTCTCAATAAGAAAAAAGTTGTCATTGGCTCAGCCCTATTTTCCCACAGCCTTATATACCTGCATTTCTTAGGGTTAAGATTAGGGAATATAGGGCTGTGGGAGAATAAGCACCCTCCCATTCTCATACAGACCTGTAAACTTCAAAATATGACCTGCTAAATGGAGGGATGGCCAAAAAAAAAAATCTTGTCCCTGGCTCCACCATTTGTCCTCTCAGGTGAATTTGACTCTGAAGTGGCTAAACCAGTTTCACTTGTATTGTTGTATTCAACCAGGTTCACATAGATCATTACATGACTGTTGTAGTTGGTACTTGACTTTGAAAGTCAAGGTCTTAATCCAACAAAAAGGATTTTAAATCGGACAAAAAAGCCAAGTGGGGTGAAAATATGGCTAAAGAGGAACAGCACAGACCGCATGGTGAGTCAATCAAGAAGTTTCATGTTCTTAGTAAATCTATGTCTTAATCTAACTTGTTACCTTACTACAGTAAATTGATTTCCAAATGAGAGTGGCTTAAAGGTAGTATTATTCAGATATTATAGCTCTGTTATGAGTTGTTTCTGTCTGGTCCTGGTAAAGTCAGTATTAGACCATTCTCAAATTCTCCTCTTATTTATTCTATACCGATATTTTTTGAGGATTACTACCCAACATGAATTTGTGAGTCTCTGTCTTACGTACCTGTATAAATCAGTCCCCCATTTTCTCAACAGGATTATCATTGATAGTAGTGGGAGGAAAAGAGTCAGACAAGACGTCTGTGTGTAGTGCACTGTCAGGTCAAGTAGACACTCAACATGGTCAAAAAACTGTTACTTGTGTAAAAAGTGAGGGCCAGCTGAGAGGTGAGAAGTTGACAGTAGTAGATACCCCTGGTTGGTGGAAGGACTACCCTCTGATTGACACGGCAGAGCGAATCAAACAGGAGCTGCAGTTGAGTGTACGACACTGTCCTCCTGGACCTCATGCCTTCATCCTTACCATTGAGGTGAACAGTTTTCTGGAGAAGAACAGAAGATCTGTGGAGGAGCACTTGGGGCTTTTTAATGAGAGGGTGTGGGAGCACACCGTAGTATTGTTCACTAGAGCAGAATCTCTGAAGGGTAAAAGCATAGAGCAGCACATTGAGAGTGAGGGAAAGCATCTAAAGAAGATAATAGAGAAATGTGGGAATAGGTATTGTACGTTTGATAAGCAGAATAACTTCATTGCCCAGTTGCTGGGAAGAATAGACAGCATTATAGATGGCAACAGTGGCAGACATTTTGAGCTTGATGAGGAAACTTTAAGGCAGGTGGAAGAGAAGAAGAGAGCTGCTCAGGAGAGAGCAAAAGAACGACAGCAAAATGTTAAAGAGGCAAGAACACAACTCAGAGAGACAGGTAAGTTATGTGGTGCATGATAAAAAATATAATCAAAATATATTGGTTCAGTTGTGTGTTAAAGGAGAATACAGGTGTGATAAGGAATGCCAGTATATTGCAATATCATAAAAACTTGAAACAGAATAAAGCGACATTCCACCATTTGGGGAAATACCCTTATTTTCCTAGCCTAGAACTCTAGACGTACCCCTAGCGGTAGCAAATTTTAATTTGCACAGCAGGTACGTCTAGAGGCCACTGATAGAAACCCGTTGTATCCTTCCTCTGGCGGCGGATAACCAATCACAGCGCGGTATGTGTACAGGAAATCGCAAGGCGGGCTTTGTACGATGACGACAGCCCTGCTCAAATCAGAGCAGAATCGTCTTTGGCTTTAGTTTTGGACGAATTGCACTTGTCGTTTTCTTTGAAAGTGAAACAAGAAAGTGCACTGAAGTTTTTCGTTTTGAAAAAGATGTCTTTGCTGTGTTACCGACGGGCTACGGGAAAAAGTTTGATATACCAGCTGGTACCAGTGGCCGGAACGCTAGCCTATTACGTGGAGAGGCAGTTTGAAAGACAACACAATCACCCGCCCCTCCATTGCGGTACAGTCTATCGGTGGTCTTCAGACTATACATTCTATATGATATAGTCTGGCGTGTCAGGCTATTGTTTTCCACCTCTCCTCAAGTTAAACAACTGAGTTTGGTACTTTATTTTAAGGTTCACATATTAGCCACTAATACATAGCCTACCTAATTAATGCCTGTATAAGTGACTTGGAAGGCATGTGTTAGGCAGCATTAATCATTTGTTAGGAACATTGTCATTTTTGTATTTAACTGCCCAGATTGCTGTGTCAAACAGCTCTTCACAACTTATTCTACAAATGTTCTTCCACTATTCTGGATTTATTCAGACAGTATACTAGTGGGTTATACATGTTCTATTTTGGTAGGTACTACTAGTTAGTAAGTAGAAATCAAGGCTTATAAGGGTATTATTAAGATTATATCAAGAATAACTAGAGAGTGCATGAAAATGCAAACTGCAGTTGCATCAGCATTAAAAACCAAACAATCATGGAAAAGCAGTTATTATCAGTTAAATGGTTGAACAGTTAAATAGTTGAGTAGTTTAAATAGTAAAATCATTGAAAATCAGTTATTATAGTGAGGACTTTTATTTTGAAACAGTTGTGGACAGAGGAAAAGTTGGCGGGGGTCAAAGTTGATGACAACTGGAAGTTGAACAGGATCTGTAGTTTAAAGAGAGTTCATTGTAGTCTATTCTAGCCTAGCCTGAGAAAGGGACAGCTCCAGGTGGCCAGAGACACCTGGCTAATCAGTCTAATTAATGAGCCAGCTGCCTGGAATCAGCCCAATGTAAGTCTATGGGAAAACATTCTAAGCATTATACAGAGTCTGATTGGTTATCACTTGCTGAATATTTGCATATCCCTAAGATGATTGGCTAAGGCATCTTTATGACATCACCCACTCTGGCTCACCCTAACCAGCTCAATGTTGAAGTCTATGGGGAAAGTTTTAAGATAGTTTATAAGTCATAGTTTTAAAAGTATAAAAGTTACAAAGTTGAAAGTTACATTGCACACCACACATGAGTGAGACCTACAAAATGCAGTTTGCATGAAGTTTCTACGTTAAGCGGTTCGAGCTGAATTAAGTGTTGTTGAAGAAAAATAAGAAGAAGAAGAGAAAAAGGAAGAACAGTAGAGTGCACTCTAATAAAGGCCTAATTAGTCATGAACAAGAAATTTGTGAATACATGTACATGCCTAACAAATGATTAATGTTGCCTAACACATACCTTACAAGTCACCTTTCTTATCTTTCTTCAGTTCACCCAGCCATTCTCTAAATATGCTAGAACTTTTAGCTCCAGCTTAGCATAGATCATTAAAGCCACCACATGCAACTTTTAGGTAAAATTTCGACGTTTCCTATTCATTACACCTTTATGTAAATTGCCTAGAACTCACTAGACTTGATAAATGACATGTTCCGGAGTAAAACGAGCCCCTTCACGAGATTGTCCGACCCTCCTAGAGGCAGATACCGCCTATGCAAGATCAGGCAGCGCGTCCCGGCTATCGTAAGTTTTGGTTAGCAAGCAAGCTAGGTCACGTGACTTAGCCAGAGTTTACTGTTTGAATTACAACGCGATTTGTGACTTCTCAGCGCATTCAACTGTCGATACATTTTGTTAGCGGCAATCACCATTGACTATGCAATTCTAAATGGAGGATTATTGGCAGAAACGCTAAATAACTGCTTTGTTTGGTTGTTAGCTTACTGGATGACGCCACCGGATCCTGCATAGGTTCTCTTTAAATCAAATTAGACCATTAGCATCTCTCCTATTTTAGCCTTGTGAAAGTGACTCAGAATTCTGAGATTGTCCCAAGTTAACACCTGACTCTTCTGTAGTTGCAACTTTTCCAAACACCAACCCAAAATGAAAGTTGTTGATTTTCTGATTGTAGCGGGGTCAGTTAGCAGGGTGGGCTTTCATTATAATCTGTCCGGTTTTAATCTCTACTTCCTTGCTGGTTTACACCCGGCAGCTCTGGTGCTCCTGCGGTTACGTCACTAATTGGTGCTTCAGGTGAACGCAGGCATAGGTATAGGCACCTGGGGTCCTGACAGCGGAAGTATGTGCTTTGTGTTGTGAACTCAGCGTGTGTGTGGCAGCGGTTGTTTCAGCAGCAGGTATGTGCGAAACTACTTCCATGGTTATTTGTAGCATTATTAAAGCTGCCGTACTAAAATGGGGTTTTGTTTGCGTGGTGTACAGGGCTGAATGGGTGCTAGCCAGGTCACATCTTAACGGCAACAATAACAGCGTGGTATGCCTGGGTTGCGTGTGTGGAGGTATGTGAATTAACGCATATGTTTATCTGCTTGAATTATGCCTTTAGCCTTCTGCCCGTAATATGTTTCTTTGTTTCTTTTATGTTGGTGCTCTAGACCAGCATACGGCTGTGTAGCTTGTTTGCCAGGGTTGTTTTGGACATCTTGCGTCTGCCATCTTGCGTGACTGCTCATCCCGGTCACAGGTATGTGGACATATGAGTTGATAATGAAAGGGGGCTGTGCGCATTTTAAACAGAAGGCAACGTAATGCACCACATTAGTTTTATAGCGTTACAATTATTAGCTAGGATGCTCTGGCTTCCGTACACATTAGCACATAAATAAAGTTAGTAATGAAGCCTGTTGGCAATGCAGTATGAAACTCATGTTCTAGCAATGTGTGAACTAAACTCTGTGAATGTGTTTGTTTTATTGTTTATTTTAGAGACCTACACGTCGGCGTTATTTGCTGGCTGCTGTTCTCTACGTATGCATGTGTGCGTGAGTGTGCGATATAGGTTAGACTGTGAAGTTATATTTTTGGTTTAACCTCTAACCTGTGTGCTGCAGCTGTCTGGCTCGGTGTGACGATCCTGGGCCACAGGTTAGAGGTATTTTATTTTCTATTTCTTTGTTTTGTTTGTTTCTCCCCGGCCTGTTTGTTTGCCCCATCTTCAGCTAGGCATGGCAGGGCCAATGCTATAATTAAGGTCTCCTTAACTCTAAATCACCAGTGTGGGATTGAAACGTGTTCGATGCTAATGTTTCCTGAATACTCACTGGGTTCTTTGATGAGGTTGTAGTGCTTGTTATGTGATTTCACCCAAAGGTTGCAGTGCGTGTTATGTGATTTGACTCAAGGTTGCAGTGCATGTTATGTGATTTGACTCAAGGTTGCAGTGCATGTTATGTGATTTGACTCTGGGTTGCAGTGCATGTTATGTGATTCTGTTGAGACCTAGGTAGTAGTAGAGGCCCTAGACCTAGTCAAGCTTCCCCCTGTGTTTTGGTTTGTTTTGTGTTTCTTTTTTCTCTTTTTTTCTGAATTAAATGCAGTCATGAACTTTTATGGACCAACCTACCTGACCACTATTTAATATTTAATAATATTTAATAAAGATTGTAACTTTTGTATTTTTTTCTAAAACCCTGTGCTGTGCAGTTATTTGAGTTCCCCTTACTGTGGTGCCATTGGGCTGTGTTAAGGGGTGGCGTAGTCAACTGGTCGCTAGGGGGCCACTACAATTTGGCGTAGTCGGCAGGATAATTATTATATATTATTATTTATTTATTTTTCGCTTTTCTTTTTTTGGGGGAGGGGGTTAACTGTCAGTGTTGGGTTGGTCATACAGGTAGCATTTGAGTGTATGTGTGTGTAGAGAACAGCAGCTGGCAATAAGATGGACGGCACCAGTGAAGGATCCAACGCGGAGCTGCAGCGTTTGAGGCAGCAAGTGGAGCAGCTCCGAGCTGAAAATCAAAGACTGTCTGGTGCACAAAATGGAGGTACTAGCGATAATGTTAGCGCTGAAAGTGCCCCGCCTACACGGCGAGAACAGACTATATTTTTACCCAGAGAGCGACGGTGCCCCAAGTTCTCTGGCTCTGCAACTGCAGGGTCAGTATGTCTTGAAGAATGGATTGAGGAAGCACAAAGTTGTATTAGGTCAAGATATATGTCAGACCATGAAAAAGCACTGTTTTTGTATGATCACTTGGAGGGCGGGGCCCGGAACGAGATTAAATATAGACCCACAACAACCAGAGAAAGCCCTTCTGAAATACTTAAGGTCTTAAGAGAAGTATATGGGTGTTCCAAGTCATATGTTTTCTGGCAACAGCGTTTTTTTGATAGGAAACAAAAGAGAGTGAATCCTTCTTTGAATTTTCTCATGCATTGTTAGAACTTATGGAGAAGGTCAAACAGTCTAAGAGTGATGCCATTGGTGATCCTGATGTAGTACTGAGGGATCAGTTCTGTGAGAATGTGCATGATCATATGTTGCGGAGAGAACTGAAGCGATTAGTGCGGGCTGATCAGGGGTTAACCTTGTTGGATGTACGGCGTGAGGCTGTAAGGTGGGTGGAAGAGGGGCCAGTCAGTTCGGGACCGAAGCCAGCGTAGTTCAGGACGTAGCAGTGAAGTAAATTACACAACCCAGTGCGAGGCCACTTTCGCTCAAACCCCTGAACTCGTAGAGTTAAAAGATATGGTCCAGAAACAGCAAACTCAAATAGATCTGCTGATTAAACATCTTAATCGTCCGGCCAGTAAACCCGCTACCTCCGTGCCACCTCGGGGGAGTCGCTATAAGCGTACCCCTGATGGACAGCCTATCTGCCTCCGGTGTGATAAACCCGGACATATCGCCCGATACTGTCAAGCCAGTAGACCAGCTCCCCCATCATCCTCTGACGACCCTAATACCCCGTCAATCACATCTGCCAGTACTATGAGCCATGTGGGAAACTAGATGCCCCCAGTGTGCAGAGCCACACACTGGGTGGGGACGTTTCTGGCTCTGTACGTCCTGCTTCTTACAGTCAATTAGTGGGGAAATGTCCAGTGTTGAGTGTGACAATGGGGGGTGTTAATGTTCCATGTCTTGTTGACACGGGGTCAATGGTGTCAACTATAACTGAGAGTTTTTTCGTGACCATTTTCTTCACTTACAGAGGAGGGAGTGTAACTGGTTAGGACTTAAAGCGGCTAATGGTTTAGATATACCATATGTCGGGTACATTGAATTGAACGTAACTGTTTTGGGGCAGTGTATACCGGGAAGGGGAATATTGATTGTGAGGGATGCCGAGGGGTGGGCCATCCAAGAGCGTAAGTCAGTAACCCCAGGGATTTTAGGCATGAATATTCTGGGGGAGTGTTATAAAGTTCTCTTTGAGCAACACGGGCCTCAGCTCTTCCATTCCCCTCCAGTTAAGTCGGCGGCCCCGGCAGCTCTCCGTGCACTGAGGCAATGTGAGAAGATCCAGGCCATCACCAACGCCTCTTCGCCCTTCAAAGTCAAGACCCAGGGAGGACTTCCATCTGTCTTAAAGCCGGCGCCCTCACGATGGTACCCGTCACTTGCCCTCAGCTGGAGGCAGCTGAATTCTTGCTTGAGCCCTTGGGCTTCGAAGATGGGCAGCTGCCTGAAGGTCTTCTTGTATCCCCAACACTTGTGTCTGCTAAGAAAGGTCTTTTGTATGCCCCTGTTGTAAACGTCAGTACTTCAGAGTTGTGGCTTCCCCCCCGGTGCATCATTGGTACCGTGCAAGCAGTGTCAGTGGCACCCACCGGAACCACACCAATTACTGTTGACCCGTGCTGGGAAGACTGCTGTGCCTATGTCTCGGCACAAGAAGCGATCCAGTGCACCAGTGTTCCCGATCTTACCCTTCCTGAGTGGGATGGACTTTCTCAAGAGCAAGCATCCCAAGCTCAAGACCTCTTTGCCCGATACAGTGACATCTTCTCCCGGGGTGAGGGGGATTTGGGGTGCACCACTTTGATCACTCATGAGATTCCACTGCTTGACCAGGCCCCCGTCCGTCAGCCATATCGGCGGATACCACCCTCTCAGTACGAGACCGTGAAGGCTCATATTCAGCAACTACTTGACAGCAAAATTATTCGGGAAAGCAGTAGCCCTTACTCCTCTCCTATTGTGCTTGTGACCAAAAAAGATGGAAGCCTTCGTTTGTGCGTAGACTATCGTCAGTTGAATGCAAAGACCCGTCGTGATGCGTATCCACTTCCTAGGATTGAAGAGTCCTTAGATGCTTTGTCTGGGGCGAAGTGGTTCTCCACCTTGGACCTCGCGAGCGGTTATAATCAAGTTCCTGTGGCCGAAGGGGATAAAGCGAAAACAGCCTTTTGCACCCCCTTTGGCCTATTTGAGTTTAACCGCATGCCTTTCGGGCTCTGCAACGCACCGGGTACGTTTCAGCGCCTGATGGAGCGCATGTTTGGAGACTGTCGCTATCAATCCGTCCTACTGTACTTAGATGATGTCATAGTCTTTTCTGCTACAGTTGAACAACATCTAGAGCGACTGGGAGAAGTGTTCGCTCGACTTCAGAAGCAAAACCTCAAAGTCAAGCTGTCTAAGTGTAGTTTCTTTCAACACCAAGTGAGTTATCTTGGGCATGTAGTCTCCGCTGAGGGTGTGTCAACAGATCCTGCAAAAATTGAAGTGGTGAAGGAGTGGAAGCGCCCGGGACACTTGGCTGAGTTGAGGTCTTTCCTTGGCTTTGCCAGTTATTATCGGCGTTTTGTGCAGGGCTTTTCTAAACTTGCTGCCCCTTTGCACCACCTTGTAGGAAAGCTTTGTGGACCCCGACGGAAAGGGAAGACTCGTCCAGTGCCCCTGGCGACTGCTTGGGATGATGCCTGTGAACAGGCATTTCAGTGTTTAAAGGAGAAACTTACTTCCGCCCCAGTGTTGGCTTACGCTGACTTTAAGAAGCCCTTCATCCTAGAGGTTGATGCCAGCCATGGGGGCCTGGGGCTGTTCTTTCACAAGACCATGATGGGAAGGTACGCCCGGTTGCATTCGCCAGCAGGGGGCTGAGGCCAACTGAGAAAAATATGGAAAACTACAGCTCCATGAAACTTGAGCTGCTGGCCTTAAAGTGGGCAGTGACCGAGAAATATCGCGAATATCTGCTTGGCAACCACTTCATCATTCTGACTGATAATAATCCGTTAAGTCATCTCTTGACTGCCAAGTTGGGGGCAACTGAACAGCGTTGGGCGGCTCAGCTAGCCTCCTTCAACTTCACAATAAAGTATCGTCCGGGAAAGACCAACCAAAATGCTGACGCATTGTCACGGCAGTACCTTGAGCGATTCGCTTTTGGAACAGAGCTTCCAGTTCTGGGCTCACTTGCCCATGCTTGCCAACCCCCAGCCACCGAAGGCCAGTGTGAAGAGGTGGTAGCCTTACCGGGACGTACATCTCAGGACTTGAGCACACTACAGGACCTGGACCCAGTCATTGGCCCAGTACGTAGATGCCACCAGCAAGGACAGCGTCCAAGCGCTGAGGAGCGAGAGGCGTTATCAAGTTCCAGCAGGGCACTCCTTCGCCAATGGGACCGCCTCGTCCATCAGGAGGGGGTGTTATATCGTTTGATCCATGCTAGCGGAGGAGGCCCAGAGATGTTCCAGTTGGTGCTCCCCCAATGTTTACAGGAAGAAGTCCTCCGAAGCGTCCATGATGAACAGGGCCATCAGGGTACTGAGAGAACTCTTCAACTCCTGAGGAGCCGTTGCTTTTGGCCAAACATGACACGAGACGTAGAACAGTGGTGCCATCAGTGTGAGAGGTGTGCACTAGGGAAAGCGGTCCAACCCAAAGTTCAGTCTTACTGGGGCACCTTGCAGGCAACCAAGCCCAATGAGATCTTGGCCATGGATTTCACTGTCCTGGATCCGGCAAGTGATGGGCGAGAGAATGTCTTGGTGCTTACCGACATCTTTACCAAGTATTCTCAAGCCATCCCCACAAAAGACCAAAAGGCAAACACTGTGGCCCGTGCTCTGGTGCAACAGTGGTTCCATCGCTTTGGCCCTCCTGCCCGTATACATTCAGATCGGGGGCGGAATTTTGAGAGCAATTTAGTTCAACAGCTGTGCCATATGTACGGTATTCAGAAAAGCCGAACAACGCCATACCATCCGCAAGGGAACGGACAGTGTGAACGGTTTAACCGTACATTACACGACCTGCTGCGTACCTTGCCATCAGTGGAAAAGCGACGTTGGCCCTACCATCTGCCCCAGTTGACGTTTGCCTACAACACTACACCCCATCCAACTACTGGGCATACTCCTTATTATCTCATGTTTGGGCACCACCCGAGGTTGCCTGTCGATTTCTTGCTGGGGGCCAAAGGAACTGATGTGGGGGCTGTCCAAGATGTCGAACCTTTGGAGGAGTGGGTGGAGAGACATCACCAAAGCGCAACAATGACCTGGGAGCATGTCCGACAGCGAAGTGAGGAGCTGGCGCGCAGGCGGAACCAGAATCACAATGACCAGGTGAATGACACGGGTTTAAAGGAGGGACAGCTGGTGTACTTACGTAACCATGTCCACGGACGGAACAAAATTCAAGACCACTGGGGTTCTCGAGTCTTCCGGGTGCTACGGGCCCCTGCCGGGACTGGGGTGGTGTATACAGTTGTTCCTGCCGAAGAAGAAGGACCAGCTCGACAGGTGCACCGGTCCGAATTGAGGGCTGTTCCAGACGGTCTACGGTCGGAGGGTGAGGGCAACACCTGCTCAGGTAGTCATGATGGGACAACAGCAGCTGGCATGCCGTTGATCATCTCCGAGGAGGATGAAGCTGTGGGTGGGGTGCTCTTGTCTGAAGAGCCCCTTCCAGCCCCCCAACAATTCAGAGCCCCTACACAGAACATAGATGTTTTGCCGGATGATGTGGCTCTACCCATACGGCGCTCTGTCAGGGCTACAGCTGGCTTTCATTCCAACCCGTTCCGGCTCCCACGGGGGTTGCCATTGGAGAAGGAAACCTACCAGATGATGCTGCTCAGACTGACCAAGGATGAGTCTACATCGTCGGGCCGCCGATTCATTTGGAGGGGATGGATTGTAGCGGGGTCAGTTAGCAGGGTGGGCTTTCATTATAATCTGTCCGGTTTTAATCTCTACTTCCTTGCTGGTTTACACCCGGCAGCTCTGGTGCTCCTGCGGTTACGTCACTAATTGGTGCTTCAGGTGAGCGCAGGCATAGGTATAGGCACCTGGGGTCCTGACAGCGGAAGTATGTGCTTTGTGTTGTGAACTCAGCGTGTGTGTGGCAGCGGTTGTTTCAGCAGCAGGTATGTGCGAAACTACTTCCATGGTTATTTGTAGCATTATTAAAGCTGCCGTACTAAAATGGGGTTTTGTTTGCGTGGTGTACAGGGCTGAATGGGTGCTAGCCAGGTCACATCTTAACGGCAACAATAACAGCGTGGTATGCCTGGGTTGCGTGTGTGGAGGTATGTGAATTAACGCATATGTTTATCTGCTTGAATTATGCCTTTAGCCTTCTGCCCGTAATATGTTTCTTTGTTTCTTTTATGTTGGTGCTCTAGACCAGCATACGGCTGTGTAGCTTGTTTGCCAGGGTTGTTTTGGACATCTTGCGTCTGCCATCTTGCGTGACTGCTCATCCCGGTCACAGGTATGTGGACATATGAGTTGATAATGAAAGGGGGCTGTGCGCATTTTAAACAGAAGGCAACGTAATGCACCACATTAGTTTTATAGCGTTACAATTATTAGCTAGGATGCTCTGGCTTCCGTACACATTAGCACATAAATAAAGTTAGTAATGAAGCCTGTTGGCAATGCAGTATGAAACTCATGTTCTAGCAATGTGTGAACTAAACTCTGTGAATGTGTTTGTTTTATTGTTTATTTTAGAGACCTACACGTCGGCGTTATTTGCTGGCTGCTGTTCTCTACGTATGCATGTGTGCGTGAGTGTGCGATATAGGTTAGACTGTGAAGTTATATTTTTGGTTTAACCTCTAACCTGTGTGCTGCAGCTGTCTGGCTCGGTGTGACGATCCTGGGCCACAGGTTAGAGGTATTTTATTTTCTATTTCTTTGTTTTGTTTGTTTCTCCCCGGCCTGTTTGTTTGCCCCATCTTCAGCTAGGCATGGCAGGGCCAATGCTATAATTAAGGTCTCCTTAACTCTAAATCACCAGTGTGGGATTGAAACGTGTTCGATGCTAATGTTTCCTGAATACTCACTGGGTTCTTTGATGAGGTTGTAGTGCTTGTTATGTGATTTCACCCAAAGGTTGCAGTGCGTGTTATGTGATTTGACTCAAGGTTGCAGTGCATGTTATGTGATTTGACTCAAGGTTGCAGTGCATGTTATGTGATTTGACTCTGGGTTGCAGTGCATGTTATGTGATTCTGTTGAGACCTAGGTAGTAGTAGAGGCCCTAGACCTAGTCAAGCTTCCCCCTGTGTTTTGGTTTGTTTTGTGTTTCTTTTTCTCTTTTTTTTTTCTGAATTAAATGCAGTCATGAACTTTTATGGACCAACCTACCTGACCACTATTTAATATTTAATAATATTTAATAAAGATTGTAACTTTTGTATTTTTTTCTAAAACCCTGTGCTGTGCAGTTATTTGAGTTCCCCTTACTGTGGTGCCATTGGGCTGGGTTAAG
>JAODXP020000697.1:0-19335 GCA_027497455.2 Sardinella longiceps | reverse complement strand
TCCAAGTTGATCCAACTCTGGCTTTCCGCTACTGCATCCAGGCTACCCCACACTTATTTTGTAATTATGGCACATTACCGTAAGTTCTGTTGTGTTACGTTGTTCTTACTTGTACTTACCCAGTACTTCACAGGCTGTAAAATAAAGCGTTAACATGTGTTATTCCAGCGAATTTACACTGTAAGTTCTCAGTAATTTATCCCTTGATACTTTTTTGTTACACCATTCTTAACTACAGTAATGGTTACCCAGTAATTCACAGGCTGTAAATTAAAGCGTTACCCTTTTTTTTCTTAGTTGATTTGACTCTTTTCCACAATAATGACCTAATTCAGGAACCATACAGATGTATTTTTTACCAATTATGTGCAACTGTACACCTTCACATGAAATGTTTGGTCATTTTACAGATCCATACAAATACAATGAATACTTTCAAGACCCTCTTTGTTTTTAATCTCCTGTTATTAGCTGAAGGTAGGTTATTTTTGAACTATATTGTGTTTGTTAAAACTATGGCACTGAAGGTGTTAAACTGGTGAAAATATACATTTCAGTAGATTCACGCTGATACATTGACTTTGTCATTTTAGGGAAGGCTGATGATGAAATCTCTGTATCACTACCAGACCCCTTATACGCCATCAGAGGATCTTGTGCACTAATTCCATGTACATTTAATATACCTGATTTTGAGGCTAAACTGAACAACTGTGGATCAATTAATGCTATGTGGATTAAAGGGGGAAGTCAATTTGCTGAGTACCCAGTGGTTTTTAACAGCACTAAAAACACTACCAAGTTGTTCGAGAGAATCGAAATCCTTGGAAATCTACATCAGAGAGACTGCACAACTCTCTTTTACAATGTCAATCAAAGTCATGCAGACCGCTATTTCTTCAGAACTGAGATGTGCAGCTTTCGTGCAACATTCATAAATAAACCATTTAATCTCATTGTTAACGGTAAGAGATATCTTAAATTGTTTTAGTAATTCAGCATATCACAGATTTTTCCTTTAATTGAAAGTGACAGTCGGTTAATAATTAAAATACCACACTTGAAATATTGTAATAATAATTCACAATCTTGCCAGGGTGCTTGCCAGAATGTATTTTGATATGAGTAAGTAAGAATATAGGAAGAACACAATCAAGCTAGTCAGGAAAATAAAAGTCTGCTCTGTATTTGACTCCTCTGGCAGATTCTCAGGGGCCTCCACAGGTATCCGAGTTGTCTGAGGTGTCAGAGGGGACATCAGTGAATCTGAGCTGCACTGCTGCTGCTCCCTGTCCCTCTCAGCCTCCTACCATCACCTGGTCTCTTCCCATTGGGAACACACACACTCTCATACAGGATGAGAAACATGGCAACAGATCCCTCATGTCTGTTTTGACCTTCACTGCTTCCCGTAGTCACCATGGGGAAGAAATCTTCTGCACATCCTCTTACCTCAGACAGAACTGGAATAATACAGAAGTAAACAGCACTTTGAGGAAAATTACAGTTCTTTGTAAGAATATTTTTATCTAGACAGGAATTTTGAATCAATGACAATTTAAACTGTGTATTATCAGACATTCGGTACCATCTAATTTAGAAAAGCTCTTTGATATCTTCTCCTCAGTCTCCCCAGCAGTAGTAAATGCCTCAGTGAGTCCCTCAGGTCCAGTAGCAGAGGGCAGTAGTGTGACTCTGACCTGTAACAGCAGTGAGGCCAACCCTCCAGTGCAGAACTACACCTGGTTTAGAAGGAACCAGAACACACCTGTAGGATCTGGACAAACCTTCACCTTCAATCTCAGCTCCAGTGATGAAGGACTGTACTACTGCAGGGCAGAACATCCACAGGGGGCAGAGGAGTCTGGTGCAATGGAACTGATGATTGGTAAAGGATTGGCCTTTAAGCTTGTATTTAGTTTTTTTGGCTGTACAAAGACATACTCTACACTGGGTAATCCATTTCAAATAATAATGAAGAATACTTGATGTGTTCCTGTAACATAAATTAGCTATAGGCGACAGGCCTACTCTAACTTTGGCTCAGTGTACACTATATGAAGAAAAAGCAACAAAAACAGATGCTCAGTGAAAATAGTGGTCACTACACAAAACCAAGTCTAGTTTGTTTAATAATTAAATGTATTTGGAATTTAAACATTAGCCATAAGCAAATAACTCCAGAAAGGACTCGCATGAGTGTCTCATGAGTGTCGTACTGTTTACTGCATACGGAAATACCATTGCAAAGAACTATAAGGAAGTACTATGCAAGATTTGTTTGAATCAATAGATTGTATATTTGCTTGACCTCGCTCACTTCAAAAAGTTGTTTACTTTGCGATTCCACAGAGTGTCAGTTACACAGCAAGTTATTTATTACACATTTTGGTCAACAGACCTTCATTAGGTAATTCCAAAGATATAGACCGCTAGTTATCTCTAACGTACTTATTCAAATGGGTGAAAAAAAGCACATTGTTTGTTTGTATTTGCTCAAAGTTCTTTACTTAGCACAGTAGTAAAATGGCAACATATTTCGTTAGTGTGGGGAAAAAAATCTAGGTTTGCGTCTGGCTTCAAAGAAATTGTATGCAGTACGAGGAAAGGCCCACTGGAGTAACCATGCCAATGCATCATCCGTAAGATATTTTATTTCCATCATTGTGTCTACAATGACATGCTCTTTTTTTCCAGAAAAACAAGAGAACACATGGTTTCCCCTGATCATTGGAGCAACATGTGGATCACTGGCAGTTTTTTTTGTTACGATTTGTGTTATGAGGTAAATATTTTCAAAATCCAGTGTACTTTTACATTGTTTAACAACCTTCCATGAAAACATGTTGATGATGAATTTTATGTTGAACTGAATTCATACATTTGTTAGGAAATTACTTAGGCCTATCAAAGATCTCGAACAGATTTTCATTGCTGTCATTGCTAGTTTACACCACAGAGTTGCCATAGTTTAATGACAAAATAGATTATAAGATTTCTTTGTTGAATGTCTTTTTCAGATTCTACAAGTCAAGATTTTCGTCAAGGAGATTCTAAGCGTGATGTATGCTTAATTAATTTCTATTTTAAAGTTGTCGTCATTATTGTCACTAAAATATGATTTAACAGTAATGTACTGAAAAGAACACGTGTGATTTGTGTTAATGGTCATGGCATGGCATGTTGTCCTCTCAATTTAGACCCCAGCTACACATGAAAGGCCTGCTGAAGGCACCAATGGACCTAAAGCCTCAGAGGACCAGCGTGGAGACGTGGAGATCCACTATGGGGAGATCATCTTCCCCAAAGTGCCCCTCGGAGAGACTACTCAGGAGCAGAGTCGACACCAGGAGACACAATACGCAGAGGTTCATTTGTCCAGCAAAGACGCTCCGCCTTGTGACCAAAAAGGCTCAGACATAGAGGAGCTCTATGCCAAAGTGCAGAAGTGACAAGTGACAACTCTAATCCTGATGATATCAAGGACAAAGAATTAAAGGAAGAATCTGTGACTTTATTCCGATGGATTTTTGTTAAATTCGGCTACTGTTCTCACTGGTTCTCCTGCAGTTCTGTGGTCTCAAAGAGGCTGCACTAAGCATGGCCATGGCATTAATCCTCAGGGCATGTTGGAGTAGCAGCATTTCCACCAAAAGTTTTACTATGCTGCCTGTGTCATATTCCTGATAAATTAGCTATTGTGAATTCATTCTAGTCTGGATAGAAGTGTGCTTAGCATACTGTCAAGTTTAATTTTATTCAGGCATGGACTGGCCATAGGGCATACAGGTCAATGCCCAGTGGGCCAACTGTCATTTTTGGGCCAGGGCTGTCATTATTCAGAATTTTCTTGATGGATATTGGGTTCTATACAGTTAGATCTCTCATGTTCATGTAATGTGTCCAGTGTACAATGTTATATCATTTTAATTTTAATGTTTTAATTTAACAAAATCATGGTGGGACAGTAGCCTGATTTGATCATCCACTTTCACATTGTTTCACTTAGTGCAAAGCGTCTGAAACATCTCAATTGGCAATGTTATGTGTTATACAATGTTTTGAAACATTTCTATTGCTACAGTTAGTTTAAAACGCATATAAAATGTTTTGTTATCTTAACTCAAGGTTAGTGATGTCCGGGCACAATATTGTGGCTTCAGTTTCTCTCTCTGTTCGCTGAATTTGACCCGCACTGATCTGTGTCAGTGAAAACAAAACAACTGTCTGGAGGAACGCAATGAAAGGAGCAGAGCCAGCAGGCGGCGTTCGCCTGGCTAGTCGGACAGGGGGCCATGACCAAAAGTACCTGGGTAATTTTATGGTCCCAGTCCAGCCCAGACTTTGTTTGGGCAATTCCACGAAAAAGTAAATTTCACCTTAAAACTTCAAGTCTCATCTACATGGACATACAAATTCTTTCAGAAAACTTCCAATACAAAAAAGTTTTGTCTCGATGAACATTATTATCTGAGCAAGTTTCGAAAGGATATCTATTTGTTAAAATTTTTACCCTATTCAGCCATAATGTACAGTAAGTCTATGGAGGGGCTCATAATGGGAATAAGTGGGTGATAACACACACAAACCTGCAATGATATCAGTTATTTTCTATCATTCTATTACTATTTCAGACGTTACAGGTCAAAATCCACCATTCACAATTTTTTTGTAGATTTTTGGAAGGTTTTTCCAGATGTCACGTCCATAACCTCATGTCCATAACGCAATTTTTCCCACAATAACCCCAATGAAAACCAACTGATCTTACATTTACATTTAAATCAAGTCGTTTTCTGTGTTCACTAAGGTGTCCTGTTTGGTATGAATGGAATAATATTTACGTTTCTCAGGAAATTTCACCGACTTCATAGCAAAAATTGTAATCTCCTTGTCCGTTTTTCATCACATCCATAACGCAAATTGAAAGGCTCATATTCTTATGATTTTTTGAGTTTGCCTGTATTAAGCCACAAAGTTTGCATAAGAATATGAAAAAAAAGTGAAATACTGCTAAGCTTGCAAAGGTTATGTGGCCTTTTGTTCATCAATAATGCATGAAAATGTCACGTCCATAACGCTGGAATTGCCCTTTATTGATTGCTTTGCACTGATGAGCTCATATCAACAATCTTTTGATTCTTGGTTCTACGAAGCCTTTGTGTAGTATAGGACCAATCACAACACATCTTTCTAGAGAATAATTGGACGTCTGACTTGGCTTTATCACCTAGTTTTTTTTTTGCTTTGATTGGTCGTATCTCTATCTTATTGCGTGCAGAGCAAGTTTGAAAGACAACAGCTGATTCTGCCCCTAGGATTGAGTTTGTGGCCAGGATATTGATCTTCATGCTGTTAGATTCTGTTTGATGCCATTACTTGCACCACAGCTCCCTCATCTGGCCTTTCACTGATGACATTGATGTATTTTGCTACTTGGTGTTGAACAACAGCTTTATCAAACAACTCTTTTATTTAGTGTGAGTAATTTATTAATCCTTCCGATTTGTTGCTAGGCAGCATGTAAGAAATGCTCTGTTTCTCAGTTTTAGAAAGTAGTTATAGGCTATATAATATCCTAATTAAAGACTGAAGACTTTTTTGTAACATTTATTGTATGAGAACATTTTGTGAGGGCTTGGTGTAGGCTACAAGTCTGTATGTACAGGCTGTACACATATCCCCAACATGTGTGCATTGTCATGTTCAGTTCATGTTCATCCAAAGCCCTGGATTAATATATCATGGAGCTCCATTCCCCTCCTGTTCATCGTGGCATCATATGAAACCCCTGGCGTGTTTGCCGGTGCCGGAGGGAATAATTTCATAAATTCACAAATTTAATTTTGCCAGAGAACACAGAACTATTGTGTAATTAGAATGAAATACAGCCAAGAAAAAGAAAAGACTTTACTTGCTCTATTGAATAATGAATTCCTGGTAACACTTTACGGTAAGGGTACATGAATTATCATGAATTCATGCATGATTTCATTAATGATTCATTCATGCTTCACTTCATCTATTAACATATGACTCATCAGGAATTAGCATGAATTCATTGTTTATCATTAATGACCTCCTGCTGAAATAGCACATTATCTTACGCATTAATTACTCTGGACACATCATCATGAGTCATGATTAATTATGCATGATCATGATGTTTTTGTTCAAAAGAATTGTATATAATAAAAGTGGATACTTATTTAGCCTACTTTAGCCTATAGTTCCTCATGAATTCATCATGTAGACTTTCGAAGAATTTCCCAGATATTGCATTGATTTTTCTCTATTCCATACCATGCAAACTAAATTTTACCTATTTAACCATGTCAACACTTTAGTTTAGAGGGCACAAACATGATGAACTCATGAGCAACTAACCTGTAATTCATGTCACTTTCATCACTTCATCTGAGGCACCACAAATAAAATGAACGCCTTAAAACATAATGCTCAGTAGATGCCATGTATGCTGCCCTTATTCTGAAGTTCAAAAGAGTGCACCTGTGTAGGCCTAACTGTGTGTTAGCAAGAATAAAGAAATAAATGGACCATCCAATTGTTCAATTTGCAAATGTTGAACCCTGCCAATACTTTAGTTGAGGGGGCACAAACATGATGAAGTCATCATGATCATGCTAATTAATCATGACTCATGATGATGTACCCAGAGTAATTAATGCTTAAGATCATGTGCTATTTCAGCAGGAGGTCATTAATGACAAACAATGAATTCATGTTAATTCCTGACGATTCATTAGACATAGGCTACATAGATGAAGTAATGCATGAATTCATGATAATTAATGTACCCTTACCGTAAAGTGTTACCGAAATCCCTGCTCCATACCATCAAAACTATTACTCAGTTTTATCATCATGCCTCCTCTCCCTATCATCCCCATGCCTGCAGCCTGGATAGGCAGTTAAACAGAATTTCTACTTCTCATGCGGGGGAAGGAAAGAGAGGTGGGTACACTTTTATGCACATTCACATTCTGTCTGACCTGTATTTCCTCATATGTCAGTGAGAGAGAGAGAGAGAGAGAGAGAGAGCAAGAGAGAGAGAATTTGTCTACATAAGGATGACGGGCCTATTGTAGACATCAGTGACACCTCATTCATGTTTACGACTGTTGTCATTTTTTTAATGTCTGCATTAATGATATGATGCATGTTTGTGATACACGTTGTCACATGTTTATAACAGGCTTGCGTTAACCTAATGTAGACCCAGTAATTTTGAGTGCATATGCTGTGCTTAAATTCACAATACCTTCAAACCAGGGCCGTCGCAACAGGACAGCCTGGGGCCCCAAGCTGAAAGGGAAAGATTGGCTGATTAGTAATTAGTTGATTATTTTGAGGTGTTGTTTTATAATAAAATGTGACTTTAGACTACAGTTAGACAACCATGACATCAACACAAATTATTAGAGTAATGAAAGATGCTTGAAGATTACAGCAATGTGATTCATGCAGAGGTGTTTATGGGAGGTGAAAGGCCCCAATGCCCTGTCTGCTTGGGGCCCCCTGCTTCAAACTGTACTCTGTGAAAAAGACTGGTGAAAAATCTAAAAAGTTTCCATAACATTTTATGTAAGCTTTACTCTTTATTTTATTTTATGAAGTTCATTAGCCTAATCCATTAATGCTCAACATAATTTCATAATTTACCAGTCAGAGGGGCGAGTTGTTTTAACTTCTTTTTTTTATTGTAGAAAATAAATGCAAGGGAAGAGAACAACAAAGCACATTTACATTCCCACAGAGCTGGAGAGAGCTTCCTCTTTTGGACTTAGGTAAGGTAAGTGCAACACTACTGTAAGCCTATATTAATAGTCTCAGACAACAAAAGAAGGCTAAAATCTCCCCGTACTTCCTTGCTGAAGTTCACTCAAATGTCTAATAGGAAGAGAATATGAAATTTGAGATGATGTGAAGATGAACTTTAATGTATTCAAGATAGATTAACTTAGGAAATGGAAGTGAAACATGATCAGAGGAAATCTGTCATCTGTACTTTTAGGAATAAACCATAAATTGTTCAATTTCCTTTAAGGTTTGTGTTAATTAGCCTCACAGTTTCATTCAGACAAACACTTTTCAAATACTTTTCCATTCTGATGGTTGGCCATAACTGTAAATCAAAGAGGAAAAGTGAAAAAATCATGCCACAGTTTCAAATAAGAATATCCTATGGGCTAAGGTTTTTGTTTTGTCTGCCTGTTATTATGTTCGTAAAGTATAAAGTATTTGTCTAGATCTCTTAATGTGATAACAGTTAATGATAACAGTGTAGCTTGTTAGATTTTATTCAGTCAGCAACAGCACTGAAAAAACAAGACTGAAATAATACTGTAATAACTTTTCCCTTAAAACTATTATTTGTAAGTCTTGTGGAATAGGTTTACTGTAATAGTAGAGTTGCTCTCGGGCCAAACTGATTTTAATCTCTTGGAGACAAAAAGGTTGGAGTCCCATGATCTAGTGACTCCTGACCCCCCTTCATGTTTGATATTGTAAGAAAGTCGGACCCTGTAGTTTATTTGTTACCTTCTAGTTTATCTGCACTCTCTGGCCAGGGGTGCTGCTAGAAATTTTGGGCCCTATGACAAAAAATAATTTTGGGCCCCTCAAATATTAAAATCTTCTCTGGGCCCCCTTGTCAGTGCCAGGCCCTTAGAATCATCCTAACCCCCACCCCCCTTGCGGCGCCCCTGTCTCTCGCAGCGTTTGTTGCTTTTCTAGTCAGTGCACAGTCAGTCTCAATCATAACAGAACACAATGCTCCCTCAGCTGCCTCTTGCTTGTGTCATGAATGCATTGATTAGGCCTTTTGAATAACACAGGCTTCCAGTTCATGTGTTACACACTGCAACGATGTTCCTCAAGATTTTCATACATTTCCAGTTTACTGTAGTAGGTGAGTAAAAAAAAATGTTTATACATTCATTATTGACATTTGACAACAGACCAATAACTTGAAAATTAATGCATGTGTAGCCGGTGGCGGTCCGCACCGCACCGCACACGGGTCTCGAACCCGCCACTCCGCAAGCTACAAACTCCCGGTGTGGGAGTGGAACGCTCTAACGAACTGAGCTAAAAGCCCGAGCTTCTACCTCAGCGTGTTAGAAGCGCCCATGGAATTGGGTGATGAGGATTTACACACTACCACCGAGCTAGCCGCGCTAGCTGGCCTCCATTACACTCACCCTCCAAATCCTCACTCCCATCCGGGTCACGGCACCAATGTAGCCGGTGGCGGTCCGCACCGCACACGGGTCTCGAACTCGCCACCCCGCAAGCTACAAACTCCCAGCGTGGGAGTGGAACGCTCTAACCAACTGAGCTAAAAGCCCGAGCTTTTAACTCAGCGTGTTAGAAGCGCCCATGGAATTGGGTGATGAGGATTTACACACTACCACCGAGCTAGCCGCGCTAGCTGGCCTCCGTTACACTTGCACATGATCTCTTTTTGGAAACGTTTGCTAGCAACTGTACATACGGGTTGCAAATATGTTAATATCACTGTATTTCTTGTTTTGTAGGGGCAAACACAGTCATCTCAGTATCATTGCCAAATCAAGTCCAAGCATTAGAGGGATCCTGTGCCTTAATTCCTTGTTCATTTTATGTCTCTGACTTTGAGAGCAAGCTCAACAAGTCAGGGTCAGTAGTTAATGGAGTGTGGATGAAAGGGGGTACAGATTTGCCCAGCCTGAAGTGATAGTGGTTTTCAATGGCACTGCTAACAAAACCAAGTTGTTTGAGAGCATAGAGATCACTGGAAATCTGCTTCACAACGATTGCACAACAGTTTTCTACAATGTGAATCCAAGCCAAGTGGATGACTACTTCTTCAGAATTGAGTTCATGCCAGTGTTTAAAGCATCATTCATGAGGAGTGTATTTCATCTGGCAGTTCAAGGTAGAAAGGTTATGTTCTTTGGTTGACTTCATTCATTGTATGCGTCTACAAACTCCCTTTGTCCCCTGATGACATTCTGCTACAACATCACTCCAACTCCCACTGATATTGCTTAAATCTATGAATAACTAGATGTACCGCGTGGCGGTACAAAACATGACCGCCGCTCAGTTCTGCACATTTTCTGCATATATATGATGCTTGTCAACTTGTTTGTAACTCTATATTGAATGAAACTTGCCTCAACCGAGGTCAGTGCCGGCGGCCATCTTATGTGTGTCACAAGTATGGAAATGCCTGTGACCAGTCAGTACCGCTTGGGTGGAGTGGTTGGCAATGAATGAGTAAATGAAGCAAAAATATTAAATAAATAATTTTAGCTGCAAGGTAAAATAGTTTAGTTAAGTCACAGTCAGTTATTTTGGCTGAGAAGTAATTAATCCAGCCGTGTTACTACCACCAGTGAACAGCACAGGAAGCGGCGACGATCCCACTGAAGCTAGCTGCTACGCCAACCTTCAGTGGGATCGTCACCACTTGTAGCTGCTTCAGTGGGATCGTCGCCGCTAGCTAGCTGCTACGCTAACCTTCAGTGGGATCGTCGCTGCTTCAGTGGGATCGTCACCGCTAGCTAACTGCTACGCCAACCTTCAGTGGGATCGTCGCCTCTTCCTGTGCTGTACAGGTGGTAACGCAGCTGGATTACTACTCGGCCAAAATAACCGACTGTGACTTAACTAAACTATTTTACCTTGCAGCTGCAATCAATGAAATGATTAATAAAACTATAATTTATTTAATATTTTTGCCTCATTTACTCATTCACTCCACCCAAGCGGTACTGCCTGGTCATGGGCATTTCCATACTGGTGACACACATAAGATGGCCACTGGCACTGACCTCAGATGAGGCAAGTTTCATTCAATATAATTCGGAGTTTCATTCAATATATTCGGGACTTCATTCAATATATTCGGGGTTTCATTCAATATATTCGGGACTTCATTCAATATATTCGGAGTTTCATTCAATATATTCGGAGTTTCATTCAATATATTCGGGACTTCATTCAATATATTCGGACTTCATTCAATATATTCGAGTTTCATTCAATATATTCGGGACTTCACTCAATATATTCAGAGTTTCATTCAATATATTCAGAGTTTCATTCAATATATTCAGGACTTCATTCAATATATTCAGAGTTTCATTCAATATATTCGGCACTTCATTCAATATATTCGGGACTTCATTCAATATATTCGGAGTTTCATTCAATATATGCGGGACTTTATTCAATATATTCAAGGTTTTCTTTCATTCAATATATTCGGAGTTTCATTCAATATATTCAGGACTTCATTCAATATATTCAGAGTTTCATTCAAGGTTTTTTCCCTGAACGGCTTGCCATAGAAAACATCAGTCCTGGATTTATTGACTTAGAAAATAAACTGAAACTACCATTCCTCCTGGGGGAAGTTGATACTTTTACTCAAATAGCCTCAGACTACTTACAGTCTTGCCACATTTTAAGGGTAGAGTCCACATGACCATCATCAAAATATCCACTAGTGCTTTTTCTTAATTTTATCTTTTTTTATTATTATTATTATTCCATATGTTTGTTTAAGTTGCATTTTATTTATTTAGTCACTACTTACTATTGTAATTCTCATTATTATTGTCATTATTATACATTAATGCTTTGGCAATATTGTATTTTTTTTACATTCATGCCAATAAAGCTTATTGAACTGAACTGACAGGCCTATCACCCCAAACCTGTAACGCTTTGGCTTAATAGCACCATCTACAGGTCAATAATTGTACAGTCATTAAATGTACATATAAATTCATTTGTTTTATAGCCCCCCATGGATGAAATTCCACAAAACTTGACATATTCCCACAGGATGTCAGGTTCATCATACACATTAAATTTGGTGCAGTTCCTAACATCTGATCTAAAGATAGGGGCAATTAAAGCCGTATAATATTGCATTTTAATTTTTTACCATGGGGGGGCAAATCACAAATGACTGGTTATGAGCTAAGTTGATGTGGGCTCTTGAGACCAACATTCCATAAAAATTTCATCATCCTCAATATCACGGGTCAGGTAGTTTTTTAGGAAAAACTACATTTTTGGGGTTTCGGGGGGCACAGCGCAAAGATGGAGTGGCCCCCGGGGACCAAACGAAATTTTTCCGTAAAAGTCTACAGGGGCTACATGCCCACCAAGTTTCATGTGCCCCGGTGTTACGGTGTCCCGGGAATCGTTGACCAAAAATTCAGGAAGTAGATGACGGGAGAAAAAAAAAAAAAAAAAAAAAACTTTGACAATCATTATATGACCGCTACGCTTGCTACGCAGCGGCGGTCATAATAAATTGCTGCCCTACAAAGTCAGCACAAAGTGCAGTAACTACGGATTTTGTCAAAATTGAGTTAATACTAGAAATGGGCTTTGTTACATCTGCTCTGTCTTGTGACAAAATATCCCGGTCCAATTATACTCCATTTTAGAGAAACAGGGGTGTCAAATTTGCAGTAACTACAAAAATCAAGTGAATACAAAATCAAAACGCAGTAACTGTGTAGTTACTGCTCTTTGACTTGGTAAGAGCAGTAAGAAATTGTCAGTTACTGCACTCTGACTTTGTTGACCCACTAGTTGCTAGGTTACGCTTACTGTTGGCTAGTTGCTAGTTGTTAGCAATTTAGCTACTCAATTAAACTTTGAAAACATTAGCCTAAGCCATATTTTCACTTTTTAATGTCTTAAATACTATCTATTGACTACAAGATGTCTATTTTATTTACAATAAGTGACTTTTATTTCAATTTATTAAGAAAATACTGCTGTCTGTAGCTGCCCCAGTATTTTGCTGGTGTAAGCTAATCCAAAGACAAAACGCAGTATCTGCATTTCTTGGTGAATTTTGCCTCCTAACACAGATAAATGTTAATAAATGTAAAAAAGGTAATATTCACAAAAATTCCATACTTAGTAGGCATTGAATGAATGGTGAACCAGTCCTCTATCTACAACACATTTTGCAGGACACTATGTAAACTTTAAAGGCATTTTTCTCAGTTTCACTGTCTTCGTAGTTACTGCACTTTGACTTTGTAGGGCAAACCAATGCCAAAAGGGAAAACTACTGATTCTATGAACTATAGGGACAGTTTGAATGCCTTGAGAGACCTCTAGCAGTATTTTATTTTGTAAGCTTACTGGTTTTGATGTTAAAACGAAGTTTAAACATATATCTCCCCTCCCAAACAGACCAATTGGAAATGCCACAGGTATCGGAGTTGTCTGAGGTGTCAGAGGGGACATCATTGAATCTGAGCTGCACTGCTGCTGCTCCCTGTCCCTCTCAGCCTCCTACCATCACCTGGTCTCTTCCCATTGGGAACACACACACTCTCATACAGGATGAGAAACATGGCAGCAGATCCCTCACGTCTGTTTTGACCTTCACCGCCACCCGTAGTCACCATGGGGGAAACATCTCCTGTATGGCTTCTTACCTCAAACAGGCTGTCAGTACTCTGGAGACAAACGGCGCAGGGCAGATCATCAGAGTCCTGTGTGAGAATATATTTTGTCTAGCTTACTTGCTGAAAGTCAAATGGTCAGATGATCAAATACAGATTTTTCCCCATACAGCCTATCTTGTATGACAATTTCTATGCCAAATGTTTCTAATTTCACTGAATTCATTCCATTTAATTTCATTCAATAATTTAAACTACTGGGTCCTCTCTCACTCCGCAGTCTCCCCAGCAGTTGTAAATGTCTCAGTGAGTCCCTCAGGTCCAGTAGCAGAGGGCAGTAGTGTGACTCTGACCTGTAACAGCAGTGAGGCCAACCCTCCAGTGCAGAACTACACCTGGTTTAGAAGGAATCAGAACTCACCTGTAGGATCTGGACAAACCTTCCCCTTCAATCTCAGCTCCAGTGATGAAGGACTATACTACTGCAGGGCAGAACATCCACAGGGGGCAGAGGAGTCTGGTGCAGAAGAAACTAGATCAAACATTATTCTTGCTCCATCAGCTCTGAGTTGTGTGAGCTCAAGACAGTAGGAGTATTTGGACCAAAAAGGACTTGTATCAGATTGTTGATTTTGGGGTGTTTTGGGATTGGATAGGCCACACCCATGAAGCAAGCTTGAGCTGTTTGCACCACAACACTTGAACTCTAGTGTGTTACAGCAGCAGCATCTACTGGAGATATTAGATACCACATGTTCGTGCTGTCTCATTGTGCAAGAGAGGTATGCGGTATGGCCAGAGATGATTGGGAGATGCATCATGAAGGAATCATGAGGTGGTCCGATCACTAATTCCCTTATCCCGCCACATTGGTTATGCAGTGGAGAAGTTTGTTCTGTAACATTGCAGAATCACAGAATTGTACTGAATTTTTTAAAGCCTTATTTTTTGTGAGTAATGGATGTCGATGGTACACTATTGTGATCTCCAAACCAGGGCCGGTTCTAGCCTTTTCGCTGCCCTAGGCCAGATTTGAGTTTTGCCCCCTATTTTCTAGAAATAGAGTGAAAAAGGAAAGAAAATTAAGTAATAAATGTGTTGTGATGCCCCCTTGATATCTGGTGCCCTAGGCGATCGCCTAGTTCGTCTATGCCTAGAACAGGCCCTGCTCCAAACCCTCCAGCTCATTTCTTGTAAATGTTGAGACTATCTGACTCTCTACTCCTTTAATTCAGGTGTGCACCAAGTAAAGTCTGTTAGTGTGCAGAACTTTGTTTTTTCTTTTTAGATCAAGTCAAAATCACTATATACATAAACTAGAAAAGCATTTGGAGAGCACAGACCTCCACCAAGGCAATGTGGTCACAGACACAATTTAGAATCCAGATGGTGTTCTTGATCACCGATCATCACCAAAATCTATTCTGTTTTTACTTGTCCCAATCACATGTTGTCTGAAAATTTCATCCAAATCTGTTCAGTACTTTTCGAGTTATGTTGTACACAGACCGACACACAGAGCCAGTGAAAACATAACCTCCTTGGCTGATGATTTAAAAAGTGGAATTCAGTATTCAGTATGTCTACCTTTACTGGGCTTTTACATTTACCAAGCAGATTTGGGTGGATCCCCACTTCTTCCCATAGACATGAACTACCATGAACCATCTTGCTCCGCTTTTCCACCAATCAGGGATGTATACACACATGAACACAGCAGTACACACACAAGTCATTGGGAGTTGTGTGCTTAAGAGCTTCACGCACAACGCAGTGGGAAGCCGCCAAGGGCACTGCATCTGTGAATCACTCGAATCACCACCCTCCTCTTTCCTTTGAACCAGCCACCCAACAGTCCCTAGTCCGACTCTGTGATCGGTACAGATGCCCCTTATCCTAAATAAATTTGGGTAACACTTTATTTGAATTCAATTTTTTCAATTCAATTTTATTTGTACAGCGCACAAATACAGTACATTGTCTCACGGCGCTTTACAGACAGTACGGGAAGCATCCATGAGAATCAGGGGCAAGGAAAAACTCCCTCGCTTTGTAAATAATTTGTTATGTAGGAAGAAACCTTGGGCAGATCCACGCCTCATGGACTCAGCCTACCTGCCTGGGGCCTAATAAAGTATCCGTAAAGTCTGATGCATAGATTGACCATGGTTAACACAAAACACTACACAAAAGTTTATTTGAAGATACAGTCATAAGACTGACATGACACTTAATGACAGAAGTCATGACAGGTGTATAAAGTTTATGACAGATTCATGACGATGTCATGTCATAGTTAATGACAGTATCATGTCAGTTTTATGACGGTACCTTCAAATAAAGTGTAACCCAAAGTCAACACGAGACAAATAGAACTTTACATTTTTGGACCATTTGCATATTTACCTGTTTGGCAAATATACTCATAACAGTTCATTCTTGTTTTCTTTGAATTTCACGAAATAAATAAATAAATAGACATATAAAAAAACTTCACATTCTATGTGTCAGAATCTCAAAAGAGTCGGAACAGTTTATTTTTTCCCCAAAGGCAGAAGTAAACACACAGGAGATCATGCAGGAAAACGGAACAAACCACAGTAGAGTATAAGTTACTAAAGAAACTAAAAGGAAATGCAAACAGATATACCTATCAAGTTCAACAGAGGTTCCAAGCCCAGAATATATTCACAAACTCAATTACAAGTGGAAGCAGAGGCAGTAATGCAAACACAACGCCAGAACAACCAGAGTTAAATCCAACAGAGGGAGATTATGACTGAGGACAGAGCATAGGCTATATACATGTAGTATAGACCAAGTGTAAACCACCCCCAAGTGCCAACCAGTCCCACCTCTGTTGAGTGACAAAAAGTGCAAGCTGTGAACAAGAGCACAACACACATCCCTCAGCAGCACTAGAGAGATGTTCCTGTTTGGGTGCTCTGCATTGGTAAGCTGTTCTGTACTCGTATCAAATTATTGAAGATTGGTCTTCAATATTGGTCACTTTGTTCAGTGAACATTACAAATCTGTCTTATCTATAGGCCTATTTAAACTGTGTGCACAATTGTTTTCTTTTCTATTTCCGTAAGTGTATTTCTATCTATCTATCTATCTATCTATCTATCTATCTATCTATCTATCTATCTATCTATATACAGTATATATCTATCTATATGTATCTGTATCTGTATCTGTCTGTCTGTCTGTCTGTCTGTCCTCCTCATCTGTGATGTGATCGTCTGGTCATTCAAGATCAAATTTGTGAAACTCTTTAGTCTTTTCAGTTAAGAACTAGAATACGGGAAGTGAGACCAACAGACTGAAATAAAGGGAAGAGGTGGTTCGAAAATGTCGAAAGAGCAAAATATATCTAATTTCTTTCAAAAAAAAAAAGGTTTCAACGTTTTCAATGTTTCCATTTTGTTTGTTTGTACAGTTTTGCATTTCGGGAAATCATATCAAGCTTGACGGCAGATGGATTTGTTTTTTTTTTTGTGAAATGTGATGTGTTACAGTAGCTTACAATGAGCAGCAGAAGAGAGAGGATGATAAACCTTTTTTGCTAAAGCTTTAATTTACAGCCTGTGAAATATTGGGTAAGTATTAAGTAAGAACGGTGTAACAAGTATCAAGGGATACATTACGGAGTAGGCCTACTTACAGTGTATGTTTGCTGGAATATCACACGTTAACACTTTATTTTACAGCCCGTTAAGTACTGGGTAAGTACAAGTAAGAACTTAAGTAAGGGATAACATTCGGTGAGGCGGTCATTATGTAGATATCAACAACATGCGGCTTTGTTTAGAACTGCTTTAATGGTAACTTTATGGCTACCGTCCACAGAAAAGAAGTTTCTGTTAACTTACAGATCAGTTGCTGAGAGACAACATTCTGTTTCACTTTTGCTTGACAGCGGTCTGTTATACCTAGCAACAGTCCGTTATTATGTAAAAATTATCAGACGGTAGAACGTTGGGAAGTCCCATTGAAGTGAATGGAGCATTCTACAGCATTTTAAAGGGCCGTGTAATGTGTAATATTAGCCTGACATAGCCCGACCATAATACTGCTGTTCATCCGTATTCATGGTCTGGAGGTTCTTTTAACCTGACGCGATTATACTGCGGGGGGAGGGCATTCACTTCTGGTTTGAAATGATTGGACCGCTCGTCTAATCAGCTTCGCTTATTGGCCGGTAGACTCTCTACCGATGTAAACACGCCCCAGAGGACCGTGCCCAGACCATGATACGTATGAACATTCGTATTGTGGGCGAGGCTATGTCAGGCAAGTGTAATATTGCCATAATTACAAAATAAGGGGTAGCCTGGATGCAGTAGCGTACAGGAAAGCCAGGGTTGGATCAACTTGGATGCAACTTCATTTTACAGCCCGCGCATCCAACATTAGGGTGTAGTTACAAGTAGTTTGGAGGTATTTACAGTAGGTAATTCCACTGTACTTGTTCTTTACTTTTCAGTAGGGTAGCCTATTTGTTTACAACATGAAAATTAAACTAATTATTGCCTCGCATGAAATGAAAGGTCTCTAAGCCAGATGTCTTCAACAGGGGGTCGGGACCCCTAGGGGGTCCGCGGAGGTACTTACAGAGGGTCCGCCAAATTATTATATCTTAAGTATTTTTTGTTATATATTCCACCCACTCAATTAGCTTACCGGTAGTCCTTTGCCCCACTACCAAAATCATATAGGGTATACATAGGGTATAGATGTGTGTGGACCCTGATACACAAGCCCTGTCTCAAATGCAGATTGATGCATCTGTAAGTATGTGGAGTGTGCCTGTGTGGTAGGCCAAGGCTACTACATTTGGGGATGGGGGTCCGCGAGACTGTCTCGCAGAAAAGGGGTCCTTGGGCAGAAAAAGTTTGAAGACCCCTGCTCTAAGCAAACTGAAGAGGCTCACAACAGCCTCCTTACTGTGAGAGCTACCAACATGACAGAAAGTTATTCTGTTCATCAACAACAGCAAGGGAAAGCTGTCACAGTGAGGTCAAACAAACCACAGAGATCTTAAAGTCGATAACAAACCGTCATGAGTGTCTGAAGTGTAGCCTAAACGAGAGGGGAAGACAGCAACACAGATCTTTACATATCCTGCTGTAAAACTGCCAAATTGAAAATCGTCATCAATAATGTAAAATTATGTCTGTATGCGTGTGCTGTGACGCGTTTTGCGCGCAACGTATATTGTCTTACAGTTTTTCTCAGTCGCTTTGGTACATTTCTCAGATCAGAATTGAAATTCTCAAAACTTGTCCAATCCTCACATCATTGTGTCACATGTGCACATCAAAAAAGCAAAGTCTTTACATGCAAAATGGTTGAACATGCTGTCATAATATGTCAAAGACAGAAGTAAAATAATTTGCAAATAGTAAGGATGATTCGAGAATTGTACTAAAGTGACTGAGAAAAACTGTAATATGTTGTTTGTGCGGTGTGACGATTTTCAGTTTGGTAGTTTTACAGTAGCCTAACTGTTCCTGTTCACACGTAGTCCATAAAGACCTGTGAGATCTCTGGTTTGTTTATACCACACGTCGCTGTGACAGCCTTCCTCTGCTGTTGTTGATGAACAGAATCATTTTCTGTCATGTTGGTAGCTCTCACAGTAAGGAAGCTGTTGTGAGCCTCTTCGGTTCGCTTAGAGACCTTTCATTTCATTTGTTTCATTTTCCATGTCGTAAATAAATGGCATCTTTGTCAAACTGTTGCCTCTGCTTATGCATGCATTGCCACACCACTTGGGTAGGCTACCCTACTGAAAAGTAAAAAATAAGTACAGTGGAATTAGATACCCCAAAACTACTTGTAACTACACCCTAATATTGGATGCACAGGCTGTAAATT
>JAODXP020000694.1:7500-18846 GCA_027497455.2 Sardinella longiceps | reverse complement strand
AAAGGTGGAGCAAGGCTATAAACACATTAAATGATATCTACAGAAAGAGAGCTTTCAGGAAATATATGATTTATGGCAGTTGGGTGTTCCCATCTTAAATGTACACCCTCAAAATTGTTGACTATTAGTTCAGCTGGTGAATGAGCAGTGGCCGCTTACAATGTTCAGGTCCAGATATTTGAAAGAAAGAAAGGTGGAACAAGGCTACAAACACCTTAAATGACATCTACAGAAAGGGAGCTTTCAGGAAATATATGATTTATGGCAGTTGGGTGTTCCCATCTTAAATGTACACCCTCAAAATTGTTGACTATTAGTTCAGCTGGTCAATGAGCAGTGGCCACTTACAACGTTCAGGTCCAGATATTTTGCAGATGGAAAGGTGGAACAAGGCTATAAACACATTAAATGATATCTACAGAAAGAGTGCTTTCCAGAAACATATAATTTATGGCAGTTAGATGTTCCTATCTTAAATGCACACCCTCAACACTGACGACGATGAGTTCAGCTGGTCAATGAGCAACGCCCGCGTCAAACGTTCAGGTCCAGATATTTGGCAGATGGAAAGGTGGAACAAGGCTATAAACACATTAAATGATATCTACAGAAAGAGAGCTTTCAGGAAATATATGATTTATGGCAGTTAGGTGTTCCCATCTTAAATGTACACCCTCAAAATTGTTGACTATTAGTTCAGCTGGTGAATGAGCAGTGGCCACTTACAACGTTCAGGTCCAGATATTTTGACAGATGGAAAGGTGGAACAAGGCTATAAACACCTTAAATGATATCTACAGAAAGAGAGCTTTCAGGAAATATATGATTTATGGCAGTTGGGTGTTCCCATCTTAAATGTACAACCTCAAAATTGTCGACTATTAGTTCAGCTGGTTAATCAGCAACGCCCGCGTCAAACGTTCAGGTCCAGATATTTGGCAGAAAGAAAGGTGGAACAAGGCTATAAACACCTTAAATGATATCTACAGAAAGAGAGCTTTCAGGAAATATATGATTTATGGCAGTTAGGTGTTCCTATCTTAAATGTACACCCTCAAAATTATTGACTATTAGTTCAGCTGGTCAATGAGCAATGCCCGCGTCAAACGTTCAGGTCCAGATATTTGGCAGACAGAAAGGTGGAACAAGGCTATAAACACCTTAAATGATATCTACAGAAAGAGAGCTTTCCGGAAATATATAATTTATGGCAGTTAGGTGTTCCTATCTTAAATGCACACCCTCAACACTGACAACGATGAGTTCAGCTGGTCAATGAGCAACGCCCGCGTCAAACGTTCAGGTCCAGATATTTGGTAGATAGAAAGGTGGAACAAGGCTATAAACACGTTAAATGATATCTACAGAAAGAGAGCTTTCAAGAAATATATGATTTATGGCAGTTAGGTGTTCCCATCTTAAATGTACAACCTCAAAATTGTTGACTATTAGTTCAGCTGGTGAATGAGCAGTGGCCACTTACAACGTTCAGGTCAAGATATTTTGCAGATGGAAAGGTGGAACAAGGCTATAAACACCTTAAATGATATCTACAGAAAGAGAGCTTTCAAGAAATATATGATTTATGGCAGTTAGGTGTTCCTATCTTAAATGTACAACCTCAAAATTGTTGACTATGAGTTCAGCTGGTTAATCAGCAACGCCCGCGTCAAACGTTCAGGTCCAGATATTTGGCAGATAGAAAGGTGGAACAAGGCTATAAACACATTAAATGATATCTACAGAAAGAGAGCTTTCCAGGAAATATATGATTTATGGCAGTTAGGTGTTCCTATCTTAAATGCACACCCTCAACACTGACAACGATGAGTTCAGCTGGTCAATGAGCAACGCCCGCGTCAAACGTTCAGGTCCAGATATTTGGCAGATAGAAAGGTGGAACAAGGCTATAAACACGTTAAATGATATCTACAGAAAGAGAGCTTTCAAGAAATATATGATTTATGGCAGTTAGGTGTTCCCATCTTAAATGTACACCCTCAAAATTGTTGACTATTAGTTCAGCTGGTCAATGAGCAGTGGCCACTTACAACGTTCAGGTCCAGATATTTTGCAGATGGAAAGGTGGAACAAGGCTATAAACACCTTAAATGATATCTACAGAAAGAGAGCTTTCAAGAAATATATGATTTATGGCAGTTAGGTGTTCCCATCTTAAATGTACACCCTCAAAATTGTTGACTATTAGTTCAACTTGTTAATCAGCAACGCCCGCGTCAAACGTTCAGGTCCAGATATTTGGCAGAAAGAAAGGTGGAACAAGGCTATAAACACCTTAAATGATATCTACAGAAAGAGAGCTTTCAGGAAATATATGATTTATGGCAGTTAGGTGTTCTTATGTTAAATGTACACCCTCAAAATTATTGACTATTAGTTCAGCTGGTCAATGAGCAACGCCCGCGTCAAACGTTCAGGTCCAGATATTTTGCAGATGGAAAGGTGGAGCAAGGCTATAAACACATTAAATGATATCTACAGAAAGAGAGCTTTCAGGAAATGTATGATTTATGGCAGTTGGGTGTTCATATCTTAATTGTACACCCTCAAAATTGTTGACTATTAGTTCAGCTGGTGAATGAGCAGTGGCCGCTTACAATGTTCAGGTCCAGATATTTGAAAGAAAGAAAGGTGGAACAAGGCTACAAACACCTTAAATGACATCTACAGAAAGGGAGCTTTCGGGAAATATATGATTTATGGCAGTTGGGTGTTCCCATCTTAAATGTACACCCTCAAAATTGTTGACTATTAGTTCAGCTGGTCAATGAGCAGTGGCCACTTACAACGTTCAGGTCCCGATATTTTGCAGATGGAAAGGTGGAACAAGGCTATAAACACATTAAATGATATCTACAGAAAGAGTGCTTTCCAGAAACATATAATTTATGGCAGTTAGATGTTCCTATCTTAAATGCACACCCTCAACACTGACAACGATGAGTTCAGCTGGTCAATGAGCAACGCCCGCGTCAAACGTTCAGGTCCAGATATTTGGCAGATAGAAAGGTGGAACAAGGCTATAAACACGTTAAATGATATCTACAGAAAGAGAGCTTTCAAGAAATATATGATTTAGGCAGTTAGGTGTTCCCATCTTAAATGTACAACCTCAAAATTGTTGACTATTAGTTCAGCTGGTGAATGAGCAGTGGCCACTTACAACGTTCAGGTCAAGATATTTTGCAGATGGAAAGGTGGAACAAGGCTATAAACACCTTAAATGATATCTACAGAAAGAGAGCTTTCAAGAAATATATGATTTATGGCAGTTAGGTGTTCCCATCTTAAATGTACAACCTCAAAATTGTTGACTATTAGTTCAACTTGTTAATCAGCAACGCCCGCGTCAAACGTTCAGGTCCAGATATTTGGCAGAAAGAAAGGTGGAACAAGGCTATAAACACCTTAAATGATATCTACAGAAAGAGAGCTTTCAGGAAATATATGATTTATGGCAGTTAGGTGTTCCTATGTTAAATGTACACCCTCAAAATTATTGACTATTAGTTCAGCTGGTCAATGAGCAATGCCCGCGTCAAACGTTCAGGTCCAGATATTTGGCAGACAGAAAGGTGGAACAAGGCTATAAACACCTTAAATGATATCTACAGAAAGAGAGCTTTCGGGAAATATATAATTTATGGCAGTTAGGTGTTCCTATCTTAAATGCACACCCTCAACACTGACGACGATGAGTTCAGCTGGTCAATGAGCAACGCCCGCGTCAAACGTTCAGGTCCAGATATTTGGCAGAAAGAAAGGTGGAACAAGGCTACAAACACCTTACATGATATCTACAGAAAGGGACCTCTCGGGAAATATATGATTTATGCCAGTTGGGTGTTCCCATCTTAAATGTACACCCTCAAAATTGATGACTATTAGTTCAGCTGGTCAATGAGCACAGTGGCCACTTACAACGTTCAGGTCCAGATATTTTGCAGATGGCAAGGTGGAACAAGGCTATAAACACATTAAATGATATCTACAGAAAGAGAGCTTTCCAGAAACATATGATTTATGGCAGTAAGGTGTTCCTATCTTAAATCCACACCCTCAACACTGACAACGATGAGTTCAGCTGGTCAATGAGCAACGCCCGCGTCAAACGTTCACGTCCAGATATTTGGCAGATAGAAAGGTGGAACAAGGCTATAAACACCTTAAATGATATCTACAGAAAGAGAGCTTTCAAGAAATATATGATTTATGGCAGTTAGGTGTTCCCATCTTAAATGTACAACCTCAAAATTGTTGACTATTAGATCAACTTGTTAATCAGCAACGCCCGCGTCAAACGTTCAGGTCCAGATATTTGGCAGAAAGAAAGGTGGAACAAGGCTATAAACACCTTAAATGATATCTACAGAAAGAGAGCTTTCGGGAAATATATGATGTATGGCAGTTAGGTGTTCCTATGTTAAATGTACACCCTCAAAATTATTGACTATTAGTTCAGCTGGTCAATGAGCAGTGGCCACTTACAACGTTCAGGTCAAGATATTGTGCAGATGGAAAGGTGGAGCAAGGCTATAAACACATTAAATGATATCTACAGAAAGAGTGCTTTCCAGAAACATATGATTTATGGCAGTTAGGTGTTCCTATCTTAAATGCACACCCTCAACACTGACAACGATGAGTTCAGCTGGTCAATGAGCAACGCCCGCGTCAAACGTTCAGGTCCAGATATTTGGCAGATAGAAAGGTGGAACAAGGCTATAAACACATTAAATGATATCTACAGAAAGAGAGCTTTCAGGAAATATATGATTTATGGCAGTTAGGTGTTCCTATCTTAAATGTACAACCTCAAAATTGTTGACTATTAGTTCAACTTGTTAATCAGCAACGCCCGCGTCAAACGTTCAGGTCCAGATATTTGGCAGAAAGAAAGGTGGAACAAGGCTATAAACACCTTAAATGATATCTACAGAAAGAGAGCTTTCAGGAAATATATGATTTATGGCAGTTAGGTGTTCCTATGTTAAATGTACACCCTCAAAATTATTGACTATTAGTTCAGCTGGTCAATGAGCAGTGGCCACTTAACAACGTTCAGGTCAAGATATTTTGCAGATGGAAAGGTGGAACAAGGCTATAAACACATTAAATGATATCTACAGAAAGAGAGCTTTCGGGAAATATATGATTTATGGCAGTTAGGTGTTCCTATCTTAAATGCACACCCTCAACACTGACGACGATGAGTTCAGCTGGTCAATGAGCAACGCCCGCGTCAAACGTTCAGGTCCAGATATTTGGCAGAAAGAAAGGTGGAACAAGGCTACAAACACCTTACATGATATCTACAGAAAGGGAGCTTTCGGGAAATATATGATTTATGGCAGTTGGGTGTTCCCATCTTAAATGTACACCCTCAAAATTGATGACTATTAGTTCAGCTGGTCAATGAGCACAGTGGCCACTTACAACGTTCAGGTCCAGATATTTTGCAGATGGCAAGGTGGAACAAGGCTATAAACACATTAAATGATATCTACAGAAAGAGAGCTTTCCAGAAACATATGATTTATGGCAGTAAGGTGTTCCTATCTTAAATCCACACCCTCAACACTGACAACGATGAGTTCAGCTGGTCAATGAGCAACGCCCGCGTCAAACGTTCACGTCCAGATATTTGGCAGATAGAAAGGTGGAACAAGGCTATAAACACCTTAAATGATATCTACAGAAAGAGAGCTTTCAAGAAATATATGATTTATGGCAGTTAGGTGTTCCCATCTTAAATGTACAACCTCAAAATTGTTGACTATTAGTTCAACTTGTTAATCAGCAACGCCCGCGTCAAACGTTCAGGTCCAGATATTTGGCAGAAAGAAAGGTGGAACAAGGCTATAAACACCTTAAATGATATCTACAGAAAGAGAGCTTTCGGGAAATATATGATTTATGGCAGTTAGGTGTTCCTATGTTAAATGTACACCCTCAAAATTATTGACTATTAGTTCAGCTGGTCAATGAGCAGTGGCCACTTACAACGTTCAGGTCAAGATATTGTGCAGATGGAAAGGTGGAGCAAGGCTATAAACACATTAAATGATATCTACAGAAAGAGTGCTTTCAGGAAATATATGATTTATGGCAGTTAGGTGTTCCTATCTTAAATGCACACCCTCAAAACTGACGACTATGCGTTCAGCTGGTCAATGAGCAACTCCTGCGTCAAACGTTCAGGTCCATATATTTGGCAGATGGAAATGTGGAACAAGGCTATAAACAAATTAAATGATATCTACAGAAAGAGAGCTTTCAGGAAATATATGATTTATGGCAGTTAGGTGTTCCTATCTTAAATGTACACCCTCAAAATTGTTGACTATTAGTTCAGCTGGTCAATGAGCAGCGGCCACTTACAACGTTCAGGTCAAGATATTTTGCAGATAGAAAGGTGGAACAAGGCTATGAACACATTAAATGGTATCTACAGAAAGAGAGCTTTCAGGAAATATATGATATATGGCAGTTAGGTGTTCCCGTCTTAAATGTACACCCTCAAAATTGTTGAGTATTAGTTCAACTTGTTAATCAGCAACGCCCGCTTCAAACGTTCAGGTCCAAATATTTGGCAGATGGAAAGGTGGAACAAGGCTATAAACACCTTAAGTGGCATCTACAGAATGAGAGCTTTCAAGAAATATATGATTTATGGCAGTACGATGTTCCTATCTTAAATGCACACCCTCAAAACTGACGACTATGCGTTCAGCTGGTCAATGAGCAACTCCTGCGTCAAACGTTCAGGTCCATATATTTGGCAGATGGAAATGTGGAACAAGGCTATAAACAAATTAAATGATATCTACAGAAAGAGAGCTTTCCAGAAACATATGATTTATGGCAGTTAGGTGTTCCTATCTTAAATGCACACCCTCAACACTGACGACGATGAGTTCAGCTGGTCAATGAGCAACGCCCGCGTTAAACGTTCAGGTCCAGATATTTGGCAGAAAGAAAGGTGGAACAAGGATATAAACACCTTAAATGGCATCTACAGAAAGAGAGCTTTCAGGAAATATATGATTTATGGCAGTTAGGTGTTCCCATCTTAAATGTACACCCTCAAAATTATTGACTATTAGTTCAGCTGGTCAATGAGCAGTGGCCACTTACAACGTTCAGGTCAAGATATTTTGCAGATGGAAAGGTTGAGCAAGGCTATAAACACATTAAATGATATCTACAGAAAGAGAGCGTTCAAGAAATATATGATTTATGGCAGTACGATGTTCCTATCTTAAATGCACACCCTCAAAACTGACGACTATGCGTTCAGCTGGTCAATGAGCAACTCCTGCGTCAAACGTTCAGGTCCATATATTTGGCAGATGGAAATGTGGAACAAGGCTATAAACAAATTAAATGATATGTACAGAAAGAGAGCTTTCAGAAAATATATGATTTATGGCAGTAAGGTGTTCCTTTCTTAAATGTACACCCTCAAAATTGTTGAGTATTAGTTCAACTTGTTAATCAGCAACGCCCGCTTCAAACGTTCAGGTCCAAATATTTGGCAGATGGAAAGGTGGAACAAGGCTATGAACACCTTAAGTGGCATCTACAGAATGAGAGCTTTCAAGAAATATATGATTTATGGCAGTACGATGTTCCTATCTTAAATGCACACCCTCAAAACTGACGACTATGCGTTCAGCTGGTCAATGAGAAACTCCTGCGTCAAACGTTCAGGTCCATATATTTGGCAGATGGAAATGTGGAACAAGGCTATAAACAAATTAAATGATATCTACAGAAAGAGAGCTTTCCAGAAACATATGATTTATGGCAGTTAGGTGTTCCTATCTTAAATGCACACCCTCAACACTGATGACGATGAGTTCAGCTGGTCAATGAGCAACGCCCGCGTCAAACGTTCAGGTCCAGATATTTGGCAGAAAGAAAGGTGGAACAAGGCTATAAACACCTTAAATGATATCTACAGAAAGAGAGCTTTCAGGAAATATATGATTTATGGCAGTTAGGTGTTCCTATCTTAAATGCACACCCTCAAAACTGATCGACTATTGCGTTCAGCTGGTCAATGAGCAACTCGCTACGTCAAACGTTCAGGTCCATATATTTGGCAGATGGAAATGTGGAACAAGGCTATAAACAAATTAAATGATATCTACAGAAAGAGAGCTTTCCAGAAACATATGATTTATGGCAGTTAGGTGTTCCTATCTTAAATGCACACCCTCAACACTGACGACGATGAGTTCAGCTGGTCAATGAGCAACGCCCGCGTCAAACGTTCAGGTCCAGATATTTGGCAGAAAGAAAGGTGGAACAAGGATATAAACACCTTAAATGGCATCTACAGAAAGAGAGCTTTCAGGAAATATATGATTTATGGCAGTTAGGTGTTCCTATCTTAAATGTACACCCTCAAAATTATTGACTATTAGTTCAGCTGGTCAATGAGCAGTGGCCACTTACAACGTTCAGGTCAAGATATTTTGCAGATGGAAAGGTTGAGCAAGGCTATAAACACATTAAATGATATCTACAGAAAGAGAGCTTTCAGGAAATATATGATTTATGGCAGTTAGGTGTTCCTATCTTAAATGCACACCCTCAAAACTGACGACTATGAGTTCAGCTGGTCAATGAGCAACGCCCGCGTCAAACGTTCAGGTCCAGATATTTGGCAGATGGAAAGGTGGAACAAGGATATAAACACCTTAAATGGCATCTACAGAAAGAGAGCTTTCAGGAAATATATGATTTATGGCAGTTGGGTGTTCATATCTTAAATGTACACCCTCAAAATTGTTGACTATTAGTTCAGCTGGTCAATGAGCAGTGGCCACTTACAACGTTCAGGTCAAGATATTTTGCAGATAGAAAGGTGGAACAAGGCTGTGAACACATTAAATGATATGTACAGAAAGAGAGCTTTCAGGAAATATATGATCTATGGCAGTAAGGTGTTCCTTTCTTAAATGTACACCCTCAAAATTGTTGACTATTAGTTCAGCTGGTCAATGAGCAGTGGCCACTTGCAACGTTCAGGTCCAGATATTTGGCAGATGGAAAGGTGGAGCAAGGCTATAAACACATCAAATGATATCTACAGAAGGAGAGCTTTCAGGAAATATATGATTTATGGCAGTTAGGTGTTCCTATCTTAAATGCACACCCTCAACACTGACGATGAGTTCAGCTTGTCAATGAACCCTAGCAACAGCTTAGCAATCACTTCCACAGTGGCAACCTGGTAACCAGCATGTTTAACCTAACAACTAGCATATCAACCCTACCCTACAAACAATTTAGCAACAACCTCAAGCATCCTGGCAACAACATAGCAACCACTCCCACAGTTGTAACCTAACATCCAACATAGCAACCAACATGATTACTCCAGCAACCACCATGCCTACCCTAGCAACTACCTAACAAACATATTTAATCTTGCAACCAGCATACCAACCACCACCCTTGCATAGCAACAGCCCAGCAACAACCTCAAGCATCCTAGCAACAGCTTAGCAACCATTTCCACAGTTGTAATTGATATGCTTAACCTAGTAACCATGATGCCTACCCTAGCAACAACTTAGCAACCACCTCAAGTACACCAGCAACAGCCTTTCAGTCACTTCCACAGTTACAACCTAGCAACAACCCTAGCACCCACCATGCCTACCCTAGCAACAACCTAGTAAACACCTCAAATATGCTAGCAATTACCTAGCAACCACTTCCACAGTTGCAACCAAGCAACCAACATGTTTGAACTACCAACCAGCATAGCAACCACAAGCCCTATCCTAGTAACAGCCTGTCAACCACTTTTTGTACCCTAGCAACAGCTAGCCAAGCTACGTAGCAACCAAACTTTTTTTGGGTTTCTCTGCAGGATTCATGTAAAGAAATCTGAAATGTATCATAATATGTTAGTATTAGTGCAAATGAATCTCCAATTGCTTTACTGTAAGAGGTCTGCAATAAAAAAAACTCTACGTGATAGAACTTCTCTACATGACCATTCCGAGAGAAAACACACTCACAGTAATTTCACAAAAATGGTACCTCTGAGCAAATTGTTCTCTAGATGTTTAACCAACACAGATTCAGGCCTTATATTTACAATAGGTAGATTTGTCCTGACTGGTTTACTTTCCTGAAACCTAACCCTAGGCCATGTTACAAAACATCCCTATTTAATTGTTTATTAAACCAAAAACAATATATCCTCCACAATTATCAAAAAATCCTACACACATTCTGATGCCTTATACCTCATTACATAGAATGTTAGACAAACATTTAGCAAAAACCTTCAAATTTATCAAGTATGAGCATTATTTCCATAAGTTACAATACATCCCTATTTTGTTTCAACCTATCAACATGCTTCCCCTAGCAACCACCATGCCTACCCTAGCAACAACCTAGCAACCACCCAAGCAACCACCATACCTACCCTAGCAACAACCTCAAGTACACTAACAACCACCACTCCTACCCTAGCAACAACCTAGCAACCGCCTCAGGTACACTAGCAACAACCTAGCAACCACTTCCACACTTTTAGGATATCTCTGCAGGATTCATGTAAAATGATCTGAAATGTATCAGAGTATGTTAGTCTAATTCAGAAGCAAAGGAATCTCCAATTTCTTTACTGTAAGATGTCTGCGATAAAAAACAATGTCTATGTGATAGAACTTCTCTTCATGACCATTCCAAGAGAACAGACACTAACAGTAATTTCACGAAAATGGTACCTCTGAGCAAATTGTTCTTTAGATATTTAAGCAACACAGATTCAGGCCTTATATTCCCACTATGTAGATTTTTTCAGACTGGTTTGCTTTCCTGAAACCTAACCCTAGACCAAGTTACAAAATATCCCTATTTCATTGGTTATCAAATCAAAAACAGTATGTCTTCTACAATTATCAAAAAATGCCACACATATTCTGACACCTTATACCTCATTTCACATAATGTTAGACAAACATTTGATAAAAACCTTCAAATTTATGGATTATGAACATTGTTCCAATAAGTTACAATACATCCCTATTTCGCCATTTTGAAAAATAAAACGGCAGTGTGATGTTAAAATATCAGCCTAAACACTGTTTTCAGCACCTACTGATATGTTTATCAAATCCTATAAATATAATCCAGCTCACTCTTCTGTAAGTCTGTGTATTTAACAAAAGAGAAAAAATAAGAAATAGAAAGAAATAGGGATATCTCGTAACCTCCATAATACACATCAAACTTGTGTATCTCCTGAAGTAAACAATAAAATTAGCTGAAACTTATTTTATCATGTCCTTA
>JAODXP020000693.1:15000-18990 GCA_027497455.2 Sardinella longiceps | reverse complement strand
GTCTATAAAATAATGTAAACGCCCTCACAGACCCACAGCTACTATAGATCTATTATAGCCGCCTTAAACAGGTATGGACAGGGGTTATCGTTTTGATTGAGTCAGGAAAAACAGGGTGTAGCTTTCTACCAAATAATGTAAACAGGTGTGGAGAGGAGAGTTAGCATTTTGATTCAGTCAGATTAAACAGGCTGTACTAGGCCTACTATAGCATGTCATGTAAACAGGTTTTATTGATAGGAGTCATTATTTTGATTCAGTCTGATAATGCTTTACGAAAAACTTCCTACAGGAGTTGATCTCTATATTAAGTATAATACTTCTATAATGTGTGTGTGTGTGTGTGTGTGTGTGTGTGTATAGTGATGGTGCATTATCACTGTGGACAAATATGACATCAAATAGTGAAATACTCATCACAGACTGACTGAGTGTGTGTGTGTGTGTGTGTGTGTGTGTGTGTGTGTGTGTGTGCACGTGTGTGTGTGTGATGGTGCATTATCACTGTGGACAAATATGACATCAAATAGTGAAATACTCATCACAGACTGACTGAGTGTGTGTGTGTGTGTGTGTGCACGTGTGTGTGTGTGATGGTGCATTATCACTGTGGACAAATATGACATCAAATAGTGAAATACTCATCACAGACTGACTGAGTGTGTGTGTGTGTGTCTGTGTTTGTGCACCTGTGTGTGTGTGTATAGTGATGGTGCATTAGCACTGTGGACAAAGATATGACATTAAATAGGGAAATACTCATCACAGACTGACTCTGTGTGTGTGTGTGTGTGTGCACGTGTGTGTATAGTGATGGTGCATTAGCACTGTGGACAAAGCTAGTGAAATACTCATCACAGACTGGAGACACACTCTGAAGTAACCTGTACACTGACACACACTGCTTGGTGTGTATGTTGTGTGTCTGCTGTGTGTGTCTGCTGTGTGTGACGCTGTGTGTGCTCTTGTTCCCAAGATGCTTTTCTCTGTAGTGTTACGGCCCTGCCGAGTCCCTCCTCCTTGCTGTCTTGCTGTTTCCTGTGCATCTCCACCAGGTGTGCTGAGCTGAGCGCAGGTGTATTTCTGCTTTCTGAGGGGTTAAAAGCGCTCTGGAGTTCCAGCCGCCGCTTCTCCTCTTCTCTTGCACCCATCGCATTTTTGTTTCGTTACGCAGACGCCACATTACAACGACACTCTCTCCTGATTACACCTACACTCTTATTTTCCAACTCAACACTTATACTGAATGTTCTTAACCTGCGTTGTTAAGTTATTTTAATTAATAAATATCTCTATTTTTATATTATAAATCCGTGTGTGCTCTTCCCTCCTTTGTTACGCTGCCCTGAGCCAGCCGTGACTGAAGAGAGACAAAGATGAGCTGGAGTGGAAACAAGTTGGTCCAAGGCATGAAGAACAAGGGAGTTACAGACCTGGATGAAGACAAGGAAGAATATTTAGTAAGTATACTGTAATGGCATACTGTAAATGGAAAGAAACTCAGCAAAGTGTACTGCAAGTGTGTGTACTGTCTGTACTTTTGAGTATGTTGAGACGAGACCAAAGGGACATGTGCACAAGTGGATAAAGACCAGAAAGAATATTTTAGTCAGTACACTGTAATAGTATACTGTAAATGGAAAGAAAGCAAAGTGCACTGCAACTGTGTGTACTGCATGTACATTTGTATTATGTTGAGACCAAAGATCATTTTCATGCTGGACATGACAAAGCCCATTTATTTTTCTTCTCTTTATTCTTTTCTGCCTGAGTAGCGGAGGAGCACAGAGACACCGAGATAAAGAGATCAGATCTGTCCGCATCAGTGCGCGCGTGTGTGTGTGTGTGTGTGTGTGTGTGTGTGTGTGTGTGTGTGTGTGTGTGTGTGTGTGTGTGTGTGTGTGTGTGTGTGTGCGTGTGTGGCCGCTAGTTATTCAGCCAGCGTAACGAGAGAGACAGACGTTTCTTCGGATCTTCCGTCTCGTGGAGGAGTCGGGGGAAACCAGAGGCCTTTCGTTTCAATCGAGATGTACGGTGTGTGTGTGTGTGTGTGTGTGTGTGTGTGTACGGTACTTGACTTGCGGATTTCCTCTGTGCCGCGGTCGGGTACATTAATTAGCGTCTGGCTGAGCCTTGCGGCGACAGATTTGATCTACAGGTGAGAGCCATCGGCGGCCTGTCAAGATTCCGCCTTTGAACAACTCAAACACTTCCAAGGCCTGTCCCGCACTAACTAAAGCTTGCACGCCTCCGACGCTTCACCGAGTGTGTGTGTGTGTGTGTGTGTGTGTGTGTGTGTGTGTGTGTGTATGTGTCCCGCACTAACTAAAGCCTGCACGCTTCCAACGCTTCACTGAGTGTGTGTGTGTATGTGTGTGTGTGTGTGTGTGTGTGTGTGTGTGTGTGTGTGAGTGAGTGTGTCTCCGCTCTGCCTCTGAGTTAAGCGAACGCTCTGGGGCCTGAGACCCTTCAAAGAGACGAGACGCCGCTGCATGGCAACACACACACACACACACACACACACTCATGCGCAGCACACACACACACACACTGGTGCTTGTCCCCCATGGGGAAGCATAATATTAAGCCTGTGCAGGAAGTTGCTATTGTGGAACATGTGGCGTTAAAAATGCATGGCGCGCTCACGGCGGCCTCGTCGTCGCTAACGAGCTAACGAGCTAGTGTACGTCTGTAACACTCGATAGTCTCATTTTCATAGGGAGACAAAACAAGAAACAGCGCAAATACATTTAGCGTCATTAATAGTCAATGCAGAAATAAGTGTATGTAAAACACATACGGTAATTAGTCTGTTTGGATCAATTGTTTATGCCTAATACACTCAGTGTGTGTTTCCGCTCCAAGTCCCCGACGGAGCCGACACACACACACACACTCACACACTTTCTCTCTCATTTGCCGGAGCTTCGGAGCAAAGCCATTTAATTTCCAAACTGGGATTTAACATCCTTAAAGACGCTACTTCAAATTAATGTATCAGTTTTAGTTTAATTACAAAGCTGTGGAAATGCTGCAGTGTGTGTGTGTGTGTGTGTGTGTGTGTGTGTGTGTGTGTGTGTGTGCAACGCTGCAGTTCCCTGATGAGCCTCATGGGGGAGCCAGCAGCACACCGCTGACACATCACCATGGGAACACATGCAGGTTCCAGAATGGACGAGATTTAGCTGAAGTGTGAGAGTGTGTGTGTGTGTGTGGTTACAGTAACACACACCTTTTCTCTTTGTTTCTTGATTTGTCCGTCTCTGTCTCTGTCTCTGTCTTTGTGTTTGTCCCGAGCTCGGGTGAGACGCGGGTTAAGTCTAAATCTCTCTCTCTCTCTCTCTCTCTCTCTCTCTCTCTCTCTCTCTCTCTCTCTCTCTCTCTCAGCACAATGTTTCCTCTCATCATATGTCTCTCTCTCTCTCTCTCTCTCTCTCTCTCTCTCTCTCTCTCTCTCTCTCTCTCTCCCTCCATACAGTAAATGCTACCCACTGGTCTGCCCCCCTATGGCAAATAGAGTCAGGATGGAAGCACCACTGATAGCTGTTTAATCCATTTAAGTGCCAATCCAGAGAAATGGGCATTTTCTAAGTGTCATAAACATCTACCTGCCCAGCATGTTTGTCCTCTGTGCTTGATGCCAGGCCATGTTTGTTTTGGCCTCAAACTGTGGGGCGCAGAGTCAGACACATGACAGGTGGGGCGCGAGACATCTCTTTGCCATCGACCAACGGTCGCACCATGCCCCCCCCCCGAATTCACAGCTATTTGTCAGATATGCACACATGACAGTAAATTGAGCTTTCCAATGGTGTTATCTGCTACAGTAGCTGCTGTGATGAGGGGTTTGAGGACAAATTTGGCTTTGAATTACTAACATGAAAATTCTAACATTGACAAAAATCCTGTACTTGCAAAGTATTCTATCCTCACGGAGATGCATGTGTTGGGCGCAAATTGAGCCTTCCAGTTGGGGTTTGTAAATGATGT
>JAODXP020000693.1:0-5000 GCA_027497455.2 Sardinella longiceps | reverse complement strand
AGGTGGGGCCTGAGAGAGACAGGAGGCGGGGCCTGAGAGAGACAGGAGGCAGGGACTGAGTGAGATAGACACAGGGGACATTGAGACAAAGGGAGGGGCCTGATTGAGACATGGGGCGGGGCCCGGGTAAGATGTGTATGTGTGTGTGTGTAGGAATCACACTGGAGAATATTTATGTGTGTGTGTGTGTGTGTGTGTGTGTGTGTGTGTGTGTGTGTGTGTGTGTAAGAGTCACACTGGAGCAGATTTATGTGTGTGTGTTTGTATGTGTGTGTGTGTGTGTGTGTAGGAATCACACTGGAGCAGATTTATTAGTGTGTGTGTGTGTGTGTAGGAATCACACTGGAGCAGCTGTGTGTGTGTGTGTGTGTGTGTGTGTGTGTGTGTGTGTGTGTGTGTGTGTGTGTAGGAATCACACTGGAGCAGCTGTGTGTGTGTGTGTGTGTGTGTGTGTGTGTGTAGGAGTCACACTGCAGCAGATTAATCAGCTGATTTATCTTCAGCTCCATTTCTGCCTGAATGGAATGTTGTTGCCAAATGCTTGATGCTCACTGACACACACACACACACACACACACACACACACACACACTTGATGCTCACTGACTCCTCTGACTGTTGGCTTCAAGCCACCAGCTGTGTGAGTCTCATCTAACAAGATCAAACCACCAACGCCGTCACGCAGCAGACTGACTAAAACACACACACACACACACACCAACGTCATCACACAGCAGACTGTCGCTTCTTACGCCTCTCAGACTCACACACACACACACACACACACACACACACACCAACTCCGTCACACCCGCAGACTGGCGCTTCTTACACTTCTCAGACTCACACACACTAAAACACACACACACACACACCAACGGTGTCACATACGCAGACTGGCACTTATGCTTCTCAGACTCACACACACACACACACACCAACGCCGTCACGCAGCAACAGACTGGCGCTTCTTACGTCTCTTAGACTCACACACACACACTAAAACACACACACCTTAGTTAGGATGGTGTGATGCAAACACACACACACATCTTAGTTATGACGCTGTGATGCACACACACACACACACACATACATCTTAGTTAGGACACTGTGATGCACACACACACACACACACACACAGACATCTTAGTTAGGACACTGTGAGGCACACACACACACATGCACACACACACACACACACACACACACACACACACACATCTTAGTTAGGACACTGTGATGCACACACACACATCTTAGTTAGGACACTGTGAGGCACACACACACACACACACACACACACATCTTAGTTAGGACGCTGTGATGCACACACACACACACACACACACATCTTAGTTAGGACGCTGTGATGCACACACACACACACACACATCTTAGTTAGGACGCTGTGATGCAAACCCTCCGCTTGGACCAGACAGCATCAGCTCTCGCCGCTCCGCACGCTGACACGGGGATTCTGGAGCCGAGCCCAGAGCTGAACTGTGATGGCAATCACACACACACACACACACACACACACACACACACACACACACACACACACACACACACACACACTGTGATGGCGATCAGAGGATGTTACTGTTGCCAACACTGCTGCTGCTTCTTTTGAGATCCGTCAGTTACGTACTTCAGTCATGACTCTAATTTACCAGCAGGCTCTCAGCTGTGTGTGTGTGTGTGTGTGTGTGTGTGTGTGTGTGTGTGTGTGTGTGTGTGTGTGTGTGTGTGTGTGTGTGTGTGTGTGTGTGTGTCTCTAATTTAGCAGCAGGCTCTCAGCTGTGTGTGTGTGTGTGTGTGTGTGTGTGTGTGTGTGTGTGTGTGTGTGTGTGTGTGTATGACTCTAATTTAGCAGCAGGCTCTCAGCAGAGTCATGTTGTGTGTTCCGGTCACCTGGCCGATCAGGTGTGCAGCACAATGAAACATCTGTCCGTTACCACTGAGTTCCCTCCGCACGCCGCATGCAAACACTGTCCCACACACACACACACACACACACAGTCAGTCTGTCGCACAGATCACGCATACAGTACACACACATCAAGGTAAGTGTTTAGACTGGAACACAAGTCTGCAAGAACAGTGAGTCTGTGGCACAGATACACACACACACACACACACACTCTCTCTCTCTCTCTCTCTCACACACACACACACACACACACAGATGCACGCAAACACAGGCTGCCAGCACGATTCCAGGAAGCGACTGGATGGGCGAGTGGATGAGGAGACACAGAACGCCACTTCTGAGAGAATTTCCTCGGTTTGAGCGGAACGGGGACGTGACTTTCCTCGCCCATCTGTCGTGTAGAAGTTTCGTTTCGTTACGTTTTTCTGTGGTTTTTATTCGCCTTTGAAGAGGGAGGCGAGTCGCCTTAATGCAGTTTGATGTCATTTCCAAACGCTGACAGAAGGGATTTAAAAAAGTGTAAAATCCAATTCCAAAATCTGCCTTTAATGCAGCAACGCAGCAGCGCACACACACACACACACACACACACACACACACACACACACACACACACTCACACACACACACTCACACACACACACAGTGCAATTTGCTGATGAGTTTGAAGTGAAATACTCTTTGCAAAGTAAAATCATCCTCAGCGGCACACAGGCTTCCGGAATGACCTGTCTGCTCAGTTCTCAGAACGCTACATCGCTGAGCCGTCCCCACTTTCAAACTGGCAAATTGGATTAGATCATTATGACGCTCGTAAAGAGAAGAAGAATCTGTTGCTATTATTTGAAGAAAGTGAATCACTTGAAACATCCTATTTCCTGCTCCAGTGATTACAATCAGTCACTCATACTATACTATACTATACTATACTATCAACAGGTGCTGATGAGTACTATAGTATGTACTACTGTGTCTATACTGTATTCTATAGTGCCCGTACTGTCTACTGCAGTGTCCATACTGTGTTCTATAGTGTCCATGCTGTGCTCACATTCAGTAATCAAATAAGCAGTGTGGTGAAGGCCAGTTTTTTCCAATTGAGAACCATTGCAAAGTTAAAATCTTTCCTCTCTGCTAAAGACATGGAAACTCTAATTCATTCATTCATCACTTCAAGATTAGACTATTGTAATGCACTTTATTTTGGCCTTCCCAACTCTTCTATTGCTAGATTACAAATGGTTCAAAATGCTGCTGCTAGATTGCTTACTGGAACTAAGAAGCGTGATCACATCACTCCTGTGCTCTGTGAACTGCACTGGTTGCCAGTGAAATATAGAATTGAGTTTAAATTGTTACTTTATGTTTTTAAAGCCTTACATCAATTAGCACCTGATTACATCTGCAATTTACTTAGTCCTTACTGTACTTCTGAGGCCCCTCAGATCTTCCTCTAAACTTCTTCTTTCTGTTCCCTCCTCTCACCTTAGAACCAGAGGTGACAGAGCCTTCTCTGTTTCTGCTCCCCAGCTCTGGAATAGTCTCCCCTCCCACATTAGGTCCATTCATACCATTGATCTTTTTAAGTCTAAGTTAAAAACACATCTTTTTTCCCTAGCCTTTAATTCTCCCTAAACCCCTTTCCTCTTTTATTTTTGTTATTATTATTGTTTGTTTGTTTTATTTGGTCATTTGCATATTATTATTATTATTATTATTATTATTTGTTTATTGTTTATTATTATTATTATTATTATTATTATTATTATTATTATTTGTTTATTGTTTATTATTATTATTATTATTATTTTAAAAGCACTTTGGATCAACTATGTTGTATGAAATGTGCTATATAAATAAAAGTGACTTGACTTGACTTGACTTGTGTTCCAGTGTCCTTACTGTGTTTTATAGTGTCCATACTGTGTTCTATAGTGCCAGTACTGTCTACTGCAGTGTCCATACTGTGTTCTATAGTGTCCATATTTCTACTGCAGTGTCCATACTGTGTTCTATAGTGTCCATATTTCTACTGCAGTGTCCATACTGTGTTCTATAGTGTCCATACTGTGTATTGTAGTGTCCATACTGTGTTAAATAGTGTGCATACTCTGTACTGCAGTGTCCATACTGTGTTCCATACTGTGTTCTATAGTGTCCATACTGTGTTCCAGTGTCCATACTGTGTTCTATAGTGTCCATACTGTGCATTGCAGTGTCCATACTGTGTTTTGTAGTGTCCATACTGTGTTCTATAGTGTGCATACTCTGTACTGCAGTGTCCATACTGTGTATTGTAGTGTCCATACTGTGTTCTATAGTGTGCATACTCTGTACTGCAGTGTCCATACTGTGTATTGTAGTGTCCATACTGTGTTCTATAGTGTGCATACTCTGTACTGCAGTGTCCATGCAGTTTGTACTGATATTTTCTTACTTTATGATATCAGGAGCAAAATTATTTTCTATCATTGGAACCAAAATTTCCAGTGGTGCCTCTTGTCTACTACTGGCTTCTCTCTCTCTCTCTCTCTCTCTCTCTCTATGGACCACTGGCTTCTCTCTCTCTCTCTATGGACCACTGGCTTTTCTTTTCTCTCTCTCTCTCTCTCTCTCTCTCTCTCTCTCTCTCTCTCTCTCTCTCTCTCTCTCTCTCTCTCTCTATGGACCACTGGCTTCTCTCTCTCTCTCTATGGACCACTGGCTTTTCTTTCTCTCTCTCTCTCTCTCTCTCTCTCTCTCTCTCTCTCTCTCTCTCTCTCTCTCTCCTCTCTCTCTCTCTATGGACCACTGGCTTCTCTCTCTCTCTCTCTCTCTCTCTCTCTCTCTCTTTCTCTCCTCTCTCTCTCTCTCTCTCTCTATGGACCACTGGCTTGTCTCTCTCTCTCTCTCTCTCTCTCTCTCTCTCTCTCCCTCTCTCCCTCCCCCTCCCCCCCCTCTCTCTCTCTCTCTCTCTCTCTCTCTCTCTCTCTCTCTCTCTCTCTCTATGGACCACTGGCTTTTCTTTCTCTCTCTCTCTCTCTCTCTCTCTCTCTCTCTCTCTCTCTCTCTCTCTCTCTCTCTC
>JAODXP020000692.1:12500-15000 GCA_027497455.2 Sardinella longiceps | reverse complement strand
TCCCCCCCTCTCTCTCTTGGGAGGACAAGCCGGGAGGGGGCCGTCATTGTGGAGACCGGCGATAAAACAAACTGTTGCCCCGCTCTACAACGCTCCAGGCCCGTGAGCTACTCTTCACTGATCCCGAGCTGGAGCACCACCCGCTGGGCTTCTTGCTCGGACAAAGCGCCAAGAAGCGCCAGGAAGCAAAAGCCTCTTCTGAGTTTTTTTGATGTCATGTTTAGCCAGGCTGTGAACCTGTGAATTTTCATGGTCTTTTTTTCACCCCTCTCTCACTCACTCACGCTGTCCCTGAGGACATTGTGTAAAACATTATGTAAGAATTTTGCAAAGACTGAGATACTCGACAGCAAAAAAGAGAGAACCTAATAAAAACGTTTAAAGACTTTTTTGCCACACAAAGAGTTGGTCAGTGGAGTGATGTATAAGGGCCATTAACGGAACTTAATAAAGTTTGCGCCCGTAGCCCAGCCGAGGGAGACAGCGACGTGTCCTTGGAGACCACATTTAGACTCGCGCCCTCACCGAAATTCCCACGCCCTCACCCAGTAAGAGGCTCCCCGGTTCCCGGTCCCGGTTGGCTCCTCATAGCCTAGTGTCTGCTCTCGTAACTCTACCATATTTCTCCAGGAAATGAAGAATGCGTGAACTGAACACATCTGCCGTTCTCCGACACATGTTAAATGTTGCAGCTGGGTTAGACGTGGTGTCTAGGGACCTCCGGGAGTCTACGATTTAGGCTGTAGATAGGCTTAGGTTGAATGAATTGTTTGGATGAATGGTTAGGCTGCTCTTTAAAATGATAAAACAGTTTTTTAAATATATTTTTTATTTATTTATTTATTTTAAAAGCCATTCTAGGGACGGGCATTGGAAATTAGCCAATGACTATAAATGTTATGATGCTTTTCTGCTATGATGTGTAGCCTATCTGTCCCTATCAAATAAATCATAACTAACTAACTAACTAACTAACTAACTAACTAATTACATGCCATTCATGAACGAGAGACTATTCGCTGTGTGAATTAGACATTTAGCCTATAAGATCCTGAATGACATGAGGCCTAATTTCTAATTTCAACGTCAACTTCAGATCACGGTTTATCCAAAGCGTGCCCCAGATGAAAGCACTGGTTTATAAAAGATCTGGAATCGCTGTCATACTGATTTTATTTCTACCCCGTTGACAAGTAGGCCATATGGAGCTTCTTAGAGGAACTCTGACTGGAGATAATGAAGTGATTGTTTAAGCCCAATATTATCAAAGGAAACATCAAACTGACAGTAGGCAGTGGGGTTGGGATCTCCATAAGGATGAATACATTCACCACCTACACACACATGCACTGCCTGTCACAAATACCTCCAGCTCGTACCAAAGTAGCTATTCTCACCTATATAATTTTCCATTATGTACAACTCGCCACTCTCTCTCTCTCTCTCTCTCTCTCTCTCTCTCTCTCTCTCTCACACACACACACACACACACACACACACACTCACACTCTCTCTCTCTCTCTCTCTCTCTCTCTCTCTCTCTGAAAACAACGCTTATTTGCGCAAGCTGTGTCTGGTGTTTGCTAATAAGTATAGTCTTCCATTGAAAGCAAACATAATTCCACGAGAGAAACCAGAAGACTTGCGCTGCAAGAGGGCCACCGTGTGAGAACACACTCCGATACACCTGTCATAAGCTAGGCTACTCCTCCACTCCGACTGACTGACTGACTGTGTGTTCAACAACTCCTACATGTCCACATATCTCATGTTTACAAGAAACTGGGCGAGCAACACATGTCAGAGTCAACCAAACGTTTGGAAAACACTTCAACGACATTTAAAACATCGGCGAAGGCTACTCCATAACAACGCATTTACAGCACACCCTTGTCAACGGACTATAGGAGCTGCTATAGGATAAGTCGTCAAACCGCCCTTACCTTCGTCTAGCAGGCGTTCGAGGTGGTTGAAAATCCCGCAGAAGTTGGGCAAACTACTCATGAGCTTTTTATCGTTCATCAGCTGCATCAGATAATCAGGACTCGGTTTGGGCTTCTCCTTCGCTTCCATTTCCCCAACCATATTCCACGCAGATGGATCGGTGAGCCCCCAAAGTACACTGAAGCTGGTAAAAAATAAATACAACCCGCGTATAAATTAATAAATAAGATACAAAAATAGAGGAAAGAACCAAATGCGAGTCGGATTCTTTCTGTTTTGTCTCTCAATGGCAAAAAGAAAAAGAAAAAAATGCAAATGCAGGCTCCGTCAAGTGCTGCCAAATGCTTTACGCACTGCACAACAATTCTGTCCGATCGCCTTCTGTCAGATGCTGTCAAACCAGGCGAAGGGGGAAAGAAAAAAATAAATTAACGAAGAAATAAACAAACAAAACGGAAGGGAAGGGAAACTGATGAGGTAGCGTAGACGAATTCCGCGTAATGCTTTTTTTGCCCTTTTAAATCCACAAGTTAGTCTGAATGAAGTAGAGGCAGGA
>JAODXP020000692.1:0-2500 GCA_027497455.2 Sardinella longiceps | reverse complement strand
GGCCACTGGGATGCATGTGTGTGTGTGTGTGTGTGTGTGTGTGTGTGTGTGTGTGTGTGTGTGTGTGTGTGTGTCCATTTGTGTATGTGTGTCTATGTGTGTGTGTGTACGTATTTGTGTATGTGTATGTATGTGCCTGTGTGTGTGTATCTGTGTGTCTGTGCGTGTGTGTCTCTCTTTATGTGTGTGTGTGTGTGTGTGTGTGTGTGTGTGTGTGTGTGTGTGTGTGTGTGTGTGTGTGTGTGTGAGTGACAAGAGGAGCAGAGAGGGGCAGAGATGCCATTCTGACCATTCATCATGGGATGAGCAGAATTACATCTTACAGAGGATGACCAGTTAGCGATTAGGATGACCAGTTAGCGATCAGGATGACCAGTTAGCGATTACCAGTTAGCTCTTGTGATTACCAGTTAGCGATTAGGATGACCAGTTAGCGATCAGGATGACCAGTTAGCTCTTGTGATTAATTACCAGTTAGCGATTAGGATGACCAGTTAGGTCTTGTGATTACCAGTTAGCTCTTGTTATTACCAGTTTGCTATTAGGATGACCAGTTAGCTCTTGTGATTAATTACCAGTTAGCGATTAGGATGACCAGTTAGCTCTTGTGATTAATTACCAGTTAGCGATTAGGATGACCAGTTAGCTCTTGTGATTACCAGTTAGCTCTTGTGATTACCAGTTAGCGACTAGGATGACCAGTTAGCTCTTGTGATTACCATTTAAATGAATAATAAAAAATAATAATCTTATCCAGACAATAGGCCGAGATTATGAGTCTGTTCCAATAAATGTGCTTTATAGATGCCATCTTGGCAACTTTTAAAAACTGATCTAGCCGGTAGCCTGTTTACATGTAACATTCATATGCTAGCTATTGCTAACAAGAATAATAATACCTAGTTTTAGGTATTGTGTTTTAGATATTGTGCTCTCGTGCTCTCGTGTTTTAGGTATTGTTCAGGTATTGTGTTTTAGGTATTGTGCTCTTTACCTAGTAGTAACCACAACCAATTCCTTTGGATAACCGGAGCAGTGGACTAACCATAACCATAACCTTTCGAAACTGTACATTTTAACCTTTAATTCCCTTTTTCATTTTGTTCCAGCCCTGCTTTTTATTTTTCACATAATTATTATTTTATATCTTTATTGTGCTTTTACTTTCTTATTCCAATTACTGTTCTTGCTTTATTTTTGTACAGCATTGCTTTTACTGTTCTTGCTTTTATTTTTGTACAGCACATTGAAATGCCTTTGTGTATAAAATGCGCTATATAAATAAACTTGCCTTGCCATGCCTTTTGCTTTGAAGCTTGTGGAAATGGTAATCTATAATAAACAACGCTCATAACATTACGATCGTAAGTGCAGCACAAAGTACTCCATTTGGGACAGGCCTGACCTCCTAAAATTCATGCACTTCCCCAACAAGTATGCTGTGCTCATAGTGCACTCTGTCGAAGTGCACTTGTGAAGTGCGTGGATTGGGGCACACTCTATTTTTGTGTCGAAGGGGTATTTTTTACATTGACCTTTAACTTCAAAGTCAGAGCTGTGCTTTCACAGTTCATTCAACTTAGCAACACTTGCCAATTAAATATAGGCTACTGCTGGAAGCAATGCAAGGCCTAAATTAGCTCAATGAATAATCATATGTGCAATGTCTACAGTAGATTGTAGTTTGTATGTGTGTGTATACGTGTGTGTGTGTGTGTGTGTGTGTGTGTGTGTGTGTGTGTGTGTGTGTGTGTGTGTGTGTGTGTGTGTGTTAATAGGCAAGATACTGCAAAACGTATGCACATACTGTATGTGAATTTGATCATGAAATGTGTATGCATATGTGTGTGTGTGTGTGTGTGTGTGTGTGTGTGTGTGTGTGTGTGTGTGTGTGTGTGTGTGGATACCAGACATTGTGTTCAGTCATGGTTGACAGTAAGTCCGAAGCGGCAGAGAACAGGGAGGTGGATTGTTGAGTGTTTTTGGGTAGGGGGGTGCAGGGGGTAAACAGAGCCCCTCTTTTGTGTGTGTGTGTGTGTGTGTGTGTGTGTGTGTGTGTGTGTGTGTGTGTGTGTGTGTGAGAGAGTGTGTGTGGAGGGGAGGTAGTGGAGCAAAGCACGAAAAACACAAAGACGATTAGCCAACTTCCAAACGGAGACGTCTCCACTGCTGCTATTCTCACCCCACACACACACACACACACACACACACACACACACACACACACCAGCAGGAACCGCGCCCACTGTCCAACACCAGTGCAAGTGTAAGTTTGTGTGTGTGTGTGTGTGTGTGTGTGTGTGTGTGTGTGTGTGTGTGTGTGTGTGGGCCTTTGTGCCCTGTCTCAGGCTATCAGTTGCTGGGGAACACTGGCATGAGCTCTCTCTCTCAGACATCCACCGCTCTCTTTCCAGAGGAGCCTGTGTATGTGTATGTGTGTGTCAGTGTGTGTGTGTGTGTGTGTGTGTGTGTGTGTGTGTGTGTGTGTGTGTGTGGTGTG
>JAODXP020000690.1:12500-15000 GCA_027497455.2 Sardinella longiceps | reverse complement strand
AGAGGTGTTATATTTAATAGTAATTCTATGAGGGGAAAGGAATGCTCTTAAATGTGTTATATTTAATAGTAATTCTATGAGGGGAAAGGAATGCTCTAAGAGGTGTTATATTTAATAGTAATTCTATGAGGGGAAAAGAATGCTCTAAGAGATGCTATATTTCATATGAAAATGCTCTAAGAGGTGTTTGTACTGAAATGAAATGAACACAAACAATCCAAACCTACTTCAGGCCCAGATGTGGTTTAAGGGCGACAAAATGATTGAATGATCTGACCTTTGCCCTTCAGGCGTGCTAGAGGGGTGTGTGTGTGCGTGTGTGTGCGTGCTAGAGGTGTGTGTGTGTGTGTGTGTGTGTGTGCTGATCACGCCCTGATCATGCAGTCATTGGCACCGATGATGACACAACTTGGATGTTAAATGTAAGAGAGGAGTCAAGGTTCACACACACACACACACACACACACACACACACACACACACACACACATTCAGGGGTAATTTCCTGTGTTTGTTGAGCATGTCCGGTAGGGAGGCTGCCTCGTGTCTGCATGACCCCACAGTTCAGCAGCAGCAGCAGCAGCCTCTTCATCACCACCCATAGTCTTCCTCATCAACCATCCTCTTCATCACCATAGTCTTCCTCATCAACCATCCTCTTCTGTACCCATCATCTTCCTCATCTCTCTTCATCTTCATCACCACCCATAGTCATCTTCATCACCACCATAGTCATCTTCATCACCACCCATCCTCTTCATCATCCATAGTCATCTTCATCACATCCCATAGTCTTCATCACCACCCTTCCTCTGAGCGTACCCATCCTCTTCATCACCACCCATAGTCATCTTCCTCTTCATCACTCTTCCTCTTCCCACAGACCTGATCCCCCTGAACTGGCCATACTACACCTCACACACCTGATGCCACAGCTTTCATGTATGCCAATACACACACACACACACACACACACACACACACACACACACACACACACACACACACACACACACACACACACACACACACACATGCACACACACACACACACACACACACACAGCAGGGCTATGCTTAAACTTACTCCGGACTTATACTTTAAGGCAACCAAGTTGCTGAGGACTGAATAGTTGCCACCCAACTATTGACTCACACACACACACACACACACACACACACACACACACACAGAGATGCCCACACTACTGACTCCATTCCCCTAAGTCACACACACACACACACACACACACACACACACACACACACACACACACACACACACACACACACACACACACACACACACATACACACACACAGATGCCCACACTACTGACTCCATTTCCCTAAGTCACACACACACACACACACACACACACACACACACACACACACACACACACAGATGCCCACACTACATTCCCCTGACTCTTCTACCTGATTGACTGTCCCACAAACTATATTTTCCTACCATCTTGTCTCTCAGACAACATTCTGCATTCATGCTGTTACTCTGTGTAAGCCATAGTCAATCTATGCATCAGACTACTGACTGTATGGATACTTTATTAGACCCCAGTAATGACCATCATGCTGTTACTCTGTGTAAGTCATAGTCAATCTATGCATCAGACTACTGACTGTATGGATACTTTATTAGACCCCAGGCAGGGGGCCGAGTCCATGAGGTGTGGATCTGCCCAAGGTTTCTACCCTAAAAATGAATTATTAGTAAAGCAAAGGAAGTTTTTCCTTGCCCGTTACTCATGGGTGCTCCCCGTACTGTCTGTAAAGCGCCGCGAGACAATGCACTGGGGCTATGTGTGTGTGTGTGTGTGTGTGTGTGTGTGTGTGTGTGTGTGTGTGTGTGTGTGTGTGTGTGTGTGTGTGTTCGTTCGTTGTGTGTGTGTGTGTGTGTGTGTGTGTGTGTGTGTGTGTGCATGATGTGTTATTTCCTTGTCCCTGTTACTTATGGATGCTCCACTCCCCGTACTGTCTGTATAGTGCCGCGAGACAATGCACTGGGGCTATGTGTGTGTGTGTGTGTGCTTGTTGTGTGTGTGTGTGTGTGTATGTGTGTGCATGATGTGTTATTTCTGAGCACTGGCGGCTGTAGAATTATTCTCCTTTTGGGGCAGATTGTGTGCTGGAAACCACATTCCTTTTTCTGCTGCCTTCTAGAAGGATCCACACACACACACACACACACACATCTGAATGTCGCTTTGCCCTTTCATTGCTGTCTGCCATGTTGGCCCACCCACAGGAAGTCTGTGTGTGTGTGTGTGTGTGTGTGTGTGTGTGTGTGTGTGTGTGTGTGTGTGTGTGTGTGTGTGTGTGTGTGTGTGTGTTTTCGTCACTCACTGGGCATAAATAGCGCGCTCCTGCCTCATAGGGGTTCCGTATACAGCTCACGCGCATCCCTCTACTCTACTGCAACTCTCGCGCCCCTCCGCTCGTGACACCTGCTGCCGAACGGAACAGAACGGAAGAGAAC
>JAODXP020000690.1:0-2500 GCA_027497455.2 Sardinella longiceps | reverse complement strand
ATGTGCTGATTAAAAGCAGATGATTTGTGCTGTAGAGTAAAAAAGAGCCGGAATGAGAACAAGCTGAAATGAAACATCAATTAATTTTATTTTATTTGTAGAGCGCTCAAATACAGTGCATTGTCTCGCGCCGCTTTACATACGGTACGGGAAGCATCCATGAGTAACAGGGGCAAGGAAAAACTCCCTTGGCTTTACTGATAATTCATTTTGAAGAAGAAACCTTGGGCAGATCCGCGCCTCATGGACTCGGCCTACCTGCCTCAGGCCTAATAAAGTATCCGTAGAGTCAGTAGTCTGATGCATAGATTAAGCACAGTTTACACAGAACAGCATGGGTACTGAATGTAGTCTGAGTTAATATACACATAGTTTGTGTGATAGTCAATAGGGTAGAAGGCTCAGGGGATGGAGTCAGTAGTTGGGGTGGCATTAGAGTTCATTGGGTGGGCTCGCCATCTAGGTAGTGGTCATCATAGGGCCGTCCAGCCAGATCCATCACGGGGCCTCTGAGGGAAAAGGGAGGATGGTCCTAGTGTGTGGCTCCGGACAGGTTGGTTGGCATACGTAGTGGGGTTGGTGGCAGGGAGGCAGGGGGGGACGGGAGGTAAATATATATAAATATGTGTGTGTGTTATATATATGTGTGTGTGTGTGTTTAGGCGTGACGTTCCTGTCCGGCGGTCAGAGTGAGGAGGAGGCTACTCTGAATCTGAACGCGATGAACCAGTGTCCTCTGGGTCGCCCGTGGGCTCTGACCTTCTCCTACGGACGCGCCCTGCAGGCCTCCGCCCTCAAAGCCTGGAGCGGCAAACCAGAGAACAGCAAGGCCTGCCAGGACGAGTTCATCAAGAGAGCCAAGGTAACACACACACACACACACACACACACACACACATATATACACACATGCACACACACACTCAAACACACACACACACAAACCAGAGAACAGCAAGGCCTGCCAGGACGAGTTCATCAAGAGAGCCTAGGTAACACACACACACACACATACATACACACGTGCACACACACACTCAAACACACACACACACACACACACACACACACACACACACACACATATACACACACACACATACACATACACAAACCAGAGAACAGCAAGGCCTGCCAGGACGAGTTCATCAAGAGAGCCTAGGTAACACACACACACACACACATATATATATACACACATGCACACACACACTCAAACACACACACACAAACATATACACACACACACACATACATATACACAAACCAGAGAACAGCAAGGCCTAAATATTGCATTTTCCAGAAATTGATCCAAGTGGGAGCATTTTTAGTGAAAATAAAAGGGGGGCTAAGATAGACCCTTGGGGGACACCACACTTAGTTGGAGCAGAAGAGGAGGAATAACTATCCAACCTGACTGAAAAGGTTCTATTGCCTAAATAAGACTTAAACCATTGCAGAACTATGCCCTGTAGACCAACTTCAGCTTCCAGTCTTTTTACAATGATGTCGAATGCAGCACTGAGGTCGAGGAGAACTAGGAGGGCACAGGAACCAGAATCGACAGAGAGAAGGATGTCATTGTTTTGATCAGGGCAGATTCAGTGCTGTGTAGAGATCTAAACCCAGATTGGAATTTGTCAAAAATACTAAACGTGTTTAAATAAAGAGATACCTGAGAGAAGACTAGAAGCCTTTTCCAGGATCGTAGAAATGAAAGGGAACTGGAGGTCGGCCTATAATTCTGAAGACCACTGGGGGTCGAGATTAGGCTTTTAAGTAGTAAGTGGTTGCACTACTTACTTCAAGAGTGTGTGCTACACTAAACCAAGAGCCCCCACATACACCCTCCACAGATGTATATCCTGGACTCACACACACACACACACACACACACACACTTACATAGATACCCTGTACTGTCAAGGGCCTCATGACTAAACTAAATCTTTATATTGTGTGTGTGTGTGTGTGTGTGTGTCCTGCAGAATAACAGCCTGGCGGCGGTGGGCAAGTACGTGTCCTCTGGGGACTCAGGAGCCGCTGCAGGAGAGTCTCTTTACGTGGCTAACCACGCCTACTAGACTACAGGCCACGCCCACTACTCTACAGGCCACGCCTACTCAACACTGGCCCGCCCATCACTGGTCTCCATAGCAGCAGCGCTGGACTCCTATTGGTCCACAAAGCCCACCCCTTATTAACCCCGCCCCCCTGGACCACCCATAGACAACGGTTGTGTGTGTGTGTGTGTGTGTGTGTGTGTGTGTGTGTGTGTGTGTGTGTGTGTAGGTGCTCTCACAGTGTATGTCTGATTCAGAGTAGAAAAGATGCTTATATTCACTTATATTACGCTAATTCAAAGCAGTGTGTGTGTATGTAGTGTGTGTGTGTGTGTGTGTGTGTGTGTGTTTTCCGACAGCATGCTCATGACTAATTTAGCCAGTAGTGTTGAAGTGTGTGCACAAACAGTACACACACACACACACACACACAGGTT
>JAODXP020000688.1:0-18812 GCA_027497455.2 Sardinella longiceps | reverse complement strand
TGCTTTATACCGGTACATTGTTTCGAGAATATACTTTTCTTGCGTCATTTTGGACAAATGGTGTGTCCAAAGTAAGTAGTTAGAGGTAACTTGGTTCGGTTGTTCTCAAATGGGGCAAGTCCCACATTTCCACTACCCCAGTTCCCAAATTAATTCACGTATTGAACAAGATTCACAAATCACAATGTTAATCTCAGTATGTAGGCTACAAAGGTCAGGGGAGAGAGAATATAGACTTGAGGGAGAATTTGAACAATGTGATGTATGGTAAGGCCAGCTGTTGGCTGTTCACTGCCCCAACGGCACCTTCCAGGCACTACCTCTACCCAGGGCTCTCAAGTCTCACGCATTGAGCGTGTGACACACTCTTCAGAGTGTTTTCACACTCTCACACGCCACACATGCGTTTTCACACGCCCATCAAAAAAACTCGCCGGAGTCAAATATTTTGAATTTTTTTTCGGCTGCGACGGTATTTGAATCACAAAATGCGGCCATTGGTAGAAATTGGACATCGGGCTAATCCAATGAAATCTCTCAGCCCTCCTCCGCCGGCCCGGCCCGCGCCTCCCCTCACGTTGACCCAAGTAGCCTAGTTCTTCGGCTACTTGAGCTGAACTGAGTTGGAGAGAAGTGAAAGTTTGTCTGGCGAAATGGACAGAGCCAGAGAAACGTAATGGGGGGCAACAAAGTCTAAAAGTTGAAGCAACAATATGCAAGAATAGTAATAATGCAGTTAGCCTATGTTCCTGTGATGTGCAACAATGACTGCATATCAGTGGGTGCAGGTCTGTTAACATCAGAAGCAGCCTTGGAGTGAGTGCACAGACTGCCGGGGAGGCACAGTCTCTATCTAACGTGGCAGTTCAACAATGTAATGTTATACGGCCCAATACAGAAGAAGGAGAACCAATCCATGTAGATATATGAAGGTGGAGGAGAGAGACGTGAGCCAGGGGATTGAGGAGGTCAGAATAGCTACTGTCAGCTGAGCCTGGTAAGAGAAGTAGTAGCCGAAGTTTGAATGAATACAAGCCGAAGCAGAATGAATACAAACGTTTCATGGGCCAGGGGGGCTTGTGTGTGTGTGTGTGTGCTAGTGAGACGAGCTAGGCTAATGACAGTTTCCTCGAGCTGACACACCAAAATATGCCTTCGTTTATACAATTATGAAAAATTCCTTTTCACATGTTGTAGGTTACACACACAAACGTTTCATAGTGTCACCTCTCCAATACACGTGTGAGAGATGCACAAGACATTAATGTATAAAAAAGCGCAAAGCCACAAGCTCATCATAACCGCGTTGAACTTCTTGCAGTTTAAAATAATATAAGAAACAGCCCTCCCCTCTACTTTATTGCCCAGTTTTAATTCACCCCAAATTGAGGAGTGCGCCCATGTAGCCTGTTTGGAGCAAGATTGAGAGGGCAAAAAAGTACCTGTCCGAAGTAGAAAGAGCTAAAGACAAAGATGAAAGCACGTGAGATCATATGCCAAAGATTATTGTGCATGAATGACAGCAGGTAACCTTAAAATTGCCCTTACCACTACCCACCACCCGACCCTTATAAAAATAGCTAACGCATTTAATATTGCGATGCGGTCGCGTGCACTTATGATTTCAAAATCTATCATTTTTTTTCTATTTAATAACTCAGAGATTTTTTCTCTCCCAAATGCCATACATATACCATTTGAAAGAATGCCACAAGTGCAACCCATCTATAGTGGTCACTAGTTGCTATGATAATGCATTATCCTTCAAATTAATTAATTATTTCAAAGTCCTGTAGTTCCGTATGCATTCCAAAAACAGTGGAAGTCAAAGGCATACCAATGTATAGATCTACAATGAGGTAGCAATAACACCAGTTGTTTTTGTATAGTCTCCAATATTAGGCTGAAATGGTCATTTCAGACAGGCATCCCATGACTGATATGTTGGTCAAAAAATACCCTGTGCTAATTAGGCTACTGATTCAGAAACACAAGGTAGGCTACTGTAGCCCATTTCCTCCAAGGGTTTAGACACATTTCAATTAAACTATTTAGAATGAATATAGGGGAATTTAGCAAATTGCAAAGACAGACTGTCCCCAGCATGTTCCTCATTATTATCCAAAAAGGGTCCAAAAGAATAAAATGTGCATCACATCAAACTGAGAATTCAGCAGTAAATGCCATTAAAGTCTGAAATTAAATACATTTTGGTTCAATTGTAAGAAATATACAACCTACTGCCCAATACAACTCAGCCAGGCTGCTATATGACCTCATGGAGCATTCAAATAATGTGCAATGCATTAGATAAACCATTTAATTAATTGCTATGAGAAGCTATCTAGCAACTTGTTAAAATGCACCAGATTGCAGAAAATGGAAACAAATTTTTCAAAAATTTCTTGCCTACTTCTGTACACAAATGCATCCCATATTCGTCATTAGTTGACAATTGCTGCCTTCATTGTTGTTGTGTTAAATGTGTTGTTCACAATATACCAACTTTGAAGGTCATCTTATGGTTCAGAATTTTATTTTATGTTATTTCAGCGCAAAAAATGTTATCGCATACCCCCCCAAAAGTGATTAGTTGCGCCCCTGCCTGACTACAGCTAGTGACGCCATTGTCTTAAATTTGGTCTGGTACAATAGGCCTAGACCCCAAATTAAAGCATTTGCCTTACATAGCAATACTTTTAAAGTTTGTCATATGCACAGAATGTGTAACCTACTGTAAAAGCACTAGGCCAAGATAAAAGAAAGGCACATACTGTACTTCTTCAAATGGTTCAGTGATAAGATTTCAGTTAAAGCTATAATGAACAATATTTAAAGATTATAGGCTACAACTAGGCCTGTTTTTTTACAGTGACATATTGAAATAGGTCTAATTAAATAAAAACATGAAATAGCCTAGTCTAAAGAAATATTTAGGCTATATGAATGTTTATTGATACATAGTAAATAATGATGCATCTGTAACGGAGTCAATAAATAGTTTTAGTATTTTTTATTAAATCCTGCATAAATGGGTTAGTGCTTTTATTTTGTAGTTTTCTGTAGAGCTTTGCATTGTGGGTGCTGCAGTAGCAGGAAGAGATTCTGCACTGCAGCAGGTAGGTTAGGATAACGTGGGTCCCCTATAAAGTTCACAAAAGTCCTATTTACAGATTATTCATTTTTGCAAAGTAATTTCCTGATTATTTCTGATAAGCAAGGTCACCTATAAATTGCATTTGTGCAATTTTTTATAGTGTATTGATGTTAATATTTCACATTGTATTTTCGTTTGACCTTGAGCTGTATTCCTATTGATAATGTAGATTGATAATGAGACGTTTATTTTGTTTAGACTCGACCCACGACCTGAACCCACTATTTTTGTGCATCTGGCAACCCTTTTATGCAGGTAACCAATAAGAATTGTAGTTTAGATTGTTTGTTTTGCCTATATTCTAATCAGTGATGGGCAGTAGCTAGCTACAAGTAGTGAAGCTACTAGTTTAACTACATTTCTGAGTAGCTTGGCTGTAGTGTAGCTATTTTCTGAATCTGATAGCATTTCAGTAGTTTGGCTACTTTTGTGGCCATGTAGTGTGGTAGCTTTCCCACAAGCTACATTTTCAGTTCATAACAGCAAATCTTTCATCTAGGCCATGCACTGAGGATCAGTTCTTACAGTACTGTGATGCATTTATTACCTGACAGGTGCCATAATTCAAAAAAGTGTCCATAATGAAAATCAATTGTGTCTATCATGTGTCAATTTGATGAAGTTTAATTTAAAAAATATCCTAACCATATAAAAGTAGGCTACATTTCGATATAATTAGTTAGTTACTATTGTATGCCTGATAGTTTGATCACTAATACTTGTACAATTGGTTGGATCACAGAATTTATTCATAGGCCTGAGAAGACACAAAAGAGCTTAGAGTGCTCAGGAGGCTGTGCAAACAATGTTATTCAGGTGCTCATCTGTACGGGGTGAAGTGTAAGTTCAAAAAAGGGGAAAGAGCAGAGGCACTCTGAGATCTGAGAAAAATAATGGCTTTCATCAAATCTCAGGGTGCCTCTGCTCTTTCCTCCTTTTATGGACTTATGGACTTATTTTATTGGTCTTTTTTGTGTATTAGAAAAGTAACTTCACAATAGTTAAGCTACTTCTGACATTTTTTCATAGTTTAGCTTGCTACATTTTGTCTTCCGGTAGCTTTGGTGTAGTGAAGCTTCATATGATGTGGAGTAACTGGTAGCTTAGCTTGTTACATTTACTGAGTAGCTTGCCCAACACTGATTCTAATTTGCCTCGTGACCGCTCGCTAACGTGTGCGATCTCGAAGTTGACTAGCCTGCCACGTTCGGTATTGCTTTTAGGTGCAGTACCTTTAGCGGCCACAAGATGGCAATGTTTACCTATGTATTGGCGCAGTTTGCGCATTGATTTCAATGAAAATGGATGAAGCAATGTTTTCCCATGATGTTTTATGTCAGATTTATTTTATTTTGGATTAGTTTCTAGTATATTTTTAGTCTCTGTATATTTTTATGTTATTATTGTACACTATATGATCACGATTTAGATTTAGACTTAGATTCCATTTAGAATTACATAGGAAATAGCCTATAGTTTCCCTCAGTACTTTAACACACACATTCACACCAACATATACATTCATTTTATAATACATTTTTCCCTTTTGGAATTTATTTTGTTTATTTTCTTAACACACTCCATAACATTAGCAATGTAGATAATTAGATATATTAGGTTTAGTAATATTAGAGTAGCAGGAAGAGATTCTGCACTGCAGCAGACTCGACCCACGACCTGAACCCACTATTTTTGTGCATCTGGCAACCCTTTTATGCAGGAATAAAGTGCTCATCCGCCAGCTCGGGAGTCCTCTTCTTTAATTGCAACTACACAACGCAGAAGTAAAGAAAGAGTCCGTAACACATCATCACTACTTAATCATTAGTGGCCTAATTAAAAAAAAATAGAACAGAACCACAGGGTGGACCTGATTCAATACTTCTGAAATGCAGAATTCTTATATTTTCCAGTGCTGTCTTTAAGCCCTTGCAAAACAGCCTCCTGATGCCAGTGCATTTGTCCATTTCTTTTCACAGAATTCATTGGAGGTCATTATTTCGGGGTGACAGTACCTTGTCTGTCTCTAAATCACCTAAAATACATGCATTTACATAGACTACTGTCTCTTATACACGTACATACATGTACACTGTACTGTAGATCTACGCCATGCCAAAAAAGAAAAATCTCACTCCGAGCAGAGTTCAAAACTTGAGAGGCCTGCTCTACCCCAGAGCCATAGATACCACTCTGCTCTACCCTATTCCTAACCCTAAACTGAGGGGAGAAGTGCCTTGAAGGCAAAATAATAATAATAAAAAAAAATACCAAAGACCCTTTTGTTTGACAAAGGTTAGCCTAAGTGAGTCTGAAGTCTTGATACCCTAACAATTACTGTAGAAATGTGCATATAGTGCATGAGGGTAATGTGGAAGCACATCGATCAGAATTACTCCAAGTTAGGCCTATTACTTTTTAATCTGAATTATTTGTTTTGGATGAATCACTTTCATCAATTTTGACAGCTAGTTATTATAGGCCTACACCCAACAATCTTTTCTTGAGCATGCAACTATCAGTTCTCCTGTAGTGTAATCCTTCTCAAGTAAATGTAAAGATATGGCTGGTGAAAACAAATCCTACAATCAAATTATTACTCAGTACGAGGTGTTTCCTGTTGAAGACAGTCCATTGATCATGAATTTAGTATGACAGCATGATGTCAGAGCAGAGGAATATTTTTTTCATATACCTAGATAACACATATGCAGTAAATAACATGAAAATTAAAAGATTGAGATTGGGCAGATGCGACTTCCGGTTTGGTAAATGAGTGGATAGACGTAAAGCTGAGAGCTCCCGGAACATGAAGTGATAAAACAACGAAAAGCCAAAATTCAAAAGTGCAATAAGAGAGGGGATGAGTAGCAAAAAGGAACTGGCCAAAAGAGAAAAGGAGAAGAAGCTAAGAGAGCGAGAAAAAATGGAAGAAAGAAAGGGAGACGATGTTGCAAGCAACGACATGCTAGCTAGCATGAAGGCTGGCTTTGATAACGTCTCTAAGCAGATTGAGGCTAATAGTGAGGAAAGCCGAAAAGAAATGAAGGATATACGAGAGAGTATTCAGAATCTTGGAAGTATGTTGAGACAAGAGCTAGCCACATTTAAAGAGGAGATGGGTAACAGGGTCGAGGCCATCGACAGGAAAATGGAAGCTCAGGGTCGAGATATAGCAGATATGCAGGAGCGCGTGGTTGAAACTGAGGAATGGAATGCTAATTTGAAGGGGATCCTAGCCTCTTCCCTTCAACAGCAAAGGTGGCTACAGCAGAAAGTAACTGACTTAGAAGGGAGATCGAGAAGGAACAATATTCGAGTCTGGGGAGTCCCGGAGGGCGCAGAGAAAGACTCGGTACCCGAGTTTATGGAGCGTTTGATTCGTGAGGAGCTTAAAATTGAGGAAGACGCCAATCTACAAATACAGCGTGCCCACAGAGCATTGGCACCGAGACCTCCCCCAGACAAGAACCCTAGAGCGATCATAGTCAACTTCCTGCAATACCAAATCAAGGAGAATATTCTCAAAAAGGCTTGGCAGACAAAAATCGAGATTGATGGAAAGAGAGTGACTTTTGACCAGGACTACCCAGCAGAGGTGGCTGCAAAGCGACGTAGCTATGCGGGCCTGAAGAGAGTTCTAAAGGGAGAAGGAATTAGGTTCCAGTCACCGCTAACGGCGCTGAGAGTTCACTGGCAAGGAGGAGTTCAGACCTACAACACGCCGCAAGAAGCTGCAAGGGCGATGGAGGAGAAGGGAATAAAAGTGGATGGTCGGATAGAGGAACAACCGACACTGGAGCAGCAGCTCGAGTCTGCTTTCAAGTGGCGCAGAGTAGGAGATGAGGACACCAACATCGCAGGGAGAGCAAGGAAGGAGCTGCAGCGGTTCACCTGGAGGTCGTGAGATGAAGCAAGAAATTATTCTGTGGACTAGAACCTAGGCCTACACAACGGAATCACGAACTTTTGTATTTTCCATTTGGAATCCAAGTAAGCTATTTTAGATAGTTGGCTGATCTCTCAGAGCACCGTAAGTAGCCTGTGAGCATGCTAGTATATAGCCTATAATCCCCCTTTTTTTCTGTTATGAGAGACGAACCGACAGACGTTTTTTTTTTTACTAAACCTATTTATGTTCTTTCAGTAAGGGTCGGACTGAATGGTATTCTAGGATATTGCATACTTTATTATGTCTGAAGACCTGCGTTGGTATAGTCTATCCCTATATGCTTAATGTTATGTTGGCTTTTTAAATAATCATCTCAAGGCCGGGAGCGATGTTTGGAATATGTTGGACATTTTTAGCGTGAACGGTGGACTTCAATTGGGAGAGTTTTCCGCCGCTAAGAGGGGCCCTCCTACGAGAGGATTTCCCCTCACCTCATCGACAGGGGGAATGGGGAGAGATAAAGAACCCCAGTTTACCATGGGAGACCACTTTTTTGTTAACCGTTGTTTAGTTAGACCAGCTGTTGCTGACGTTTTTTTGGGGACCATGATTAGCTTATGGGTATTGAAAGTGTATTGGGGAACTGATGTATAATGCAGCATGATGGTGTTAAAGTGGTGTCACTAAACGTGAATGGGTTGAGTAGTCCAATCAAGAGGGCAAAGTTTATGGCCAAATTTAAAAAAGAAAAAATGCAGGTGGTGTTTTTACAGGAGACACATTTGTGTGCAGAGGAACATGAGAAATTAAAGAGATTTGGGTATAGCAATACATTTTATAGCACTTACAATAATCAAAGTAATAGGAGAGGGGTTGCCATATTAATAACAAACTCAACTAAATTTGAAGCAGAAAAAGAATTATGTGATAGGGAGGGAAGGTACATAATGGTAAAGGGTAAATTAGAGGGGCAAATGGTGACACTGATTAATGTATATGCACCTCCAGATAGTAAGAAAACTTGGTAACACTTTGCGGTAAGGGTACATGAATTATCATGAATTCATGCATGATTTCATTCATGATTCATTCATGATTCATGCATTACTTCATCTCTGAATATCTAATGACTCATCAGGTATTAGCATGAATTCATTGTTTATCATGAATGACCTCCTGCTGAAATAGCAGATGATCTTAAGCATTAATTACTCTGGGTACATCATCATGAGTCATGACTAATTACACATGATCATGATGTTTTTGTTCAAAAGAATTTGATATAATTTGATATAATAAAAGTACTTATTTAGCCTACTTTGGCCTAGTTCCTCATATCTATCCCTTACATCAACTAATTTTTACCAATTTAACCATGTCAACACTTTAGTTGAGGGGGCACAAACATGATGAATTCATCATGATCATGCTTATTATCATGACTCATGCTAATTAATCATGACTCATGATGATGTACCCAGTGTAACTAATAGTTAAGATCATGTGTTATTTCAGCAGGAGGTCATTAATGACAAACAATGAATTCATGCTAATTCCTGATAACTCATTAGACTTTCAGAGATGAAGTAATGCATGAATCATGAATGATTTCATGCATGAATTCATGATAATTCATGTACCCTTACCGCAAAGTGTTACCGAAAACTTTTTTTGAATCATTATTTGACATTATTAATGTTGAATTGGAGGGGATATTGATATGTGGAGGGGACTTTAATATGGTCCTGAATTATAATTTAGACACATCTAGCACAAAGAAGAATAGGACAAAGATTAATAGATATATGAATATGCAACTGGCAGATTTGGGAATAGTAGATGTATGGAGAGACAAGCATCCCTTGGAGAGGGACTACACACACTATTCAGACCCACACAAGATGTACTCAAGGCTAGACTATTTCTTTATGACAAAGGGTGACATGCATAGGGTAGACGACTGTAGGATAGGGGTAGCATATTTATCAGATCATAATGCAGTATACTTGACAATAAACTTAAACAAGAGAAAGAGGACTACAGTGTGGAGGATGAATGTGGGGATATTAAATGACAAAGACTTAGTGGAAAGGACTAAAATTGATATAAATAGGTATATAAAGGAAAATGATAATGGGGAGGTTGATCCAACCATTCTTTGGGATGCTCTTAAAGCAGTCATCAGAGGGAATTTGATGGCACAGACAACACTACGCAAGAAATCCAGACTTATAAATTACCAGACTCAAATTGGTCACTTAAAAGACTTAGAGAGAAAGCATACTGACACAAGTGACCCTGAGGTGCTTAGACAAGTGAAAGAAACAAACAATAAAATTGATAATATATTGCTATCAGAGGTGGAAAAGAAGGCTAGATTTGTCAAACAAACCTATTATGAGGGAGGCTCCAAAGCAAGCAGATTACTGGCTAGACGTATTAGAAAACAACAAGCGTTGAATACCATATACAAAATTAGAGACCCCCAAACAAATGCCTTGCTTACTGAACCAGAAGAAATTGAGAGAGTATTCAGGGAATATTATCAAAACTTAGGCTATATACACAACCAGCAATGGCAGACGAACATGATATGGAAAGCTTTCTGGAAGGGTTGGATCTGCCATCAATAGGGGAAGAGCAGAATACTGTATTGACTGCTGAAATCACAGAGGAAGAAATGGAATGGGCAATCTCTAGAATGAAAAACAATAAATCTCCTGGCAGTGATGGATTCCCCTCAGAATTCTATAAGACTTTTAGGCAAGAGCTGAGCCCAGTCTTGTTAGCTTCATTCAGACACACAATTAAAGAAGGTAGAATCCCTCCCTCATGGAAAGAGGCCATTATCACAACAATACCTAAAGAGGGTAAGGATAAGGAGCAATGTAGTAGCTTCAGGCCAATTTCTGTCCTTAACGTGGATTACAAGATGTACACCTCAGTACTATGCAAAAGATTTGAGACATTCATGACAGACATTATAGATGAAGACCAGACTGGCTTTATTATAGGAAGACAGACACAGGACAATGTTAGGAGAATGTTACATATTATAGAAAATATCCAACGAACCAAGAGTAGTGCAGTTTTAGTTAGTGTAGATGCTGAGAAAGCTTTTGATAGTGTCAATTGGATATATTTATATAAGGTGTTAGAAAGATTTGGTTTCAATAAAAAATCTGTACAGTGTATTAAAACATTATATCAAGAACCAACTGCCAGGGTCAAGGTGAATGGTAGTCTCACTGATTCCTTTGTTCTGGGGAGGTCTACTAGACAGGGGTGTAGTCTCTCTCCAACTCTTTTTGCAATATTCATAGAACCATTGGCACAAGCGATTAGGCAGGATCAGGGTATCAAAGGGGTGAAGGTGAATGGAAGAGAACATAAGATAGGTTTGTTTGCGGACGATGTAGTGGCCTATTTGGAGCAACCAAATGAGTCCTTTCCTGCGCTGATGAATCTAATGGAGGAGTATGGATGCTACTCAGGATACAAACTTAATGTCACCAAAACACAAATCTTGGCCATAAACTATGTCCCTACATCACAGATAGAAGAGAAATACAAAATTAAGTGGAATTCAGACACAATCAGATACTTGGGAGTGAACATCACAAAGGGAGTGGGGAAGTTATATGCAGCAAATTACATTCAGATCAATCAGAAACTCAGACAAGACATAGGAAGATGGTCATTACTACAATTGGATCTGAGTTCAAGGATAGAAATAATTAAGATGAATGTATTAACAAGGTTACTATATCTGTTCCAGACTCTGCCAGTTATGATACCACAGAAACAGTTTATGGAGTGGGACAGATGGATATCCAGGTTCATTTGGGGGGTAAGAGGCCCAGGATCAGATATAGCACCATGCAGCTCCCAAAGGACAAAGGAGGAATGGCAGTTCCAAATTTGCAAAATTACTTCTATGCTGCACAGCTCAGGGCTGTAACATGTTGGTGCAACAACAAATATGTAGCTAGATGGAAAGATATTGAAATAAGCCTAAAGACTAGCCCAATACAAGTATTAATAACTAACATGGAATTGTTTAAGAGAGATGAGGAATTGTTAGACCCAATAACTAAATTCACATTAAGCATTTGGTACTTGGTAGTGAGAAAGTATGGGCTCCAGTCTGAAGTAAAGATTCTGAGGTGGATAACTAATGATAAGAGATTCAAACCAGGGATTATTGATGGTGGTTTTGGGAGATGGGCAAATAGGGGCATTACAGCAATATGTACAATTGTTGAGAGGGGGGAATACAGAGTTTTCAGACTCTAAGGGAGAAATTTGATTTGGACGCAAACGAACATTTTAGATATTTTCAGGTGAGGGATTATTATTTAAAGGATATAAAGTTAGAAGAACCAAGAGAACAGAATGGGATCATTAAAATAATTATAAAAGCATATGAAGGGAGAAAATGCAGAGTAATCTCAGCTCTATACCAAGCTATAGGGGCAAGTGGAGGTAATTCTACTGCCTATGTTAAAGAAAAATGGGAAAAAGAGCTTGCAGTAGAAATAACAGAAGACGACTGGAATAACATCTGCAGGGTTCAGCACTCAGCCACCAGCTCTAGGATTTGGCGAGAATTTGGGTGGAAAAACATAATAAGGTTTTTTATAACACCAAAGATTCAGGGGAAATACATGCCTGATCGGAGGTCATGTTGGAGGCTATGTGGTCAAGCTGAGGCGGACCACACACATGTGTTCTGGAAATGCAAAAAGATAGAGGGATATTGGGAGGAAGTCTGGAGGGTGCTAAGGGAAGTACTGGGATATGAGATACCAAAGACAAGTTTGGTACTGTATCTGGGAAACATCCCACAGGAGGAGGTACAGGGAGAAGACAGATATTTGGTGAAGGTTTTATTAGTGGCCAGCAGGAAGGCTATTACAAGGGCCTGGTACAAAGTAGATCCTCCAACTAAAAATCAATGGCTAAACATTGTGGAGCAGATTTATGACATGGAGAGATTTACACATGTACTGAGAGTGAGAGAGGAACAATTTGAGGGAAAGTGGGAAAAATGGAACTTTTATATAAGGGGTGAGGTGGACACCACTAGCAATTTTAGCAAGGATGATTGAAATTGCTGTACTAAGTCTCTATGTAAGGATCCATAAGCTGTAGTTTGTTCTTTTTGTTGGTCCCTTTTCTTTTCTATGGTTGATTTTGTTTTTGTTTGTCTTTTGTGTATCTTTGTACATTTATGGAAAATCCAAATAAAAAATTAAGTTTAAAAAAAAAAAAGAGATTGGGCAGATGCTTTTACTTGATATAATGTTGCTCTACTTTTACTGTGTCACAGTTAGTCAGTCAGTTACACAGTCACCTTCCTTTGAGTGAGTTACAGTTACAATACATTTTCTATTTTCATTTAGTTAAAGGAGCTGTGTGTAAGAAACTAGATGTACCGCATGGCGGTACAAAATATGACCGCTGCTCAGTTCTGCACATTCTCTGCCCTGTGTGTGTGAGACAGTAACCCTGCGCTTAATAGCACCACATACAGGTCGATGGTTGTACAGTCATTAAATGTACATAAAAATTCATTTATTTTATAGCCTCCCATGGATGAAATTCCACAAAACTTAACATAGCAGCTCAAAGATGGAGTGGCCCCCGGGGACCAAACAAAATTTTTCCGTAAAAGTCTACTGGGCCTACATGCCCACCAAGTTTCATGTGCCCCGGTGTTACGGTGTCCCAGGAATCGTTGACCAAAGATTCAGGAAGTAGATGAAGGGAAAAACAACAACAAAAAAAAAACTTTGACAATCATTATATGACCGCTACGCTTGCTACGCTAGCGGCGGTCATAATAATCCTAAAATGGCCTTGAGAAGTCACCAGACATGAAGGAATCATCTTCATTTTAAACACTGACTTCACTGACAGTTGTAATCCAGACAGAATATTTGCATTCGAAAAGATAAATTGTGTTTACGTTGTCATTTCAAGTGGTGTTTGTGTTGTTTCATTGTCAAGGCCTCATTATTCTTCTGAAATACATCATGACAAAGTGAGAAATAAAACAAGCATATGTATAGGAGATGCTTTTGAAAGACGGAGACAGCTAAATATTTTGAAAATTATTGTAGTACCAATTATGGCCACAATCCTGCACACTGCTCCTTTAATTGATTAGTTTTTTGTGATTGATCTCAATGACAAGTGGGATAAAATTGTTAACACCCACAAAATCAGCAACAATAATATTGGTGCAGGTTTTCCCTGGACCACACTGTTGTTTTTTAACCCAATCCAATAACTCTGGATAGTTACTCATAGTCATCTCCTTCATGGATGAGAGCAGGTGCTTCATGATATATGTTTTATCTTCTGTGAGGTTCAGACCGGCCACAAAAAAAATGTTTTCTGTGTGAAGTAGACACATAGGAAGGAACATTTTGAAACAGTAAAAATTCCCATTTATAATTTGTTGTTATTATCACGTCTACCAAGGATGTTATGCTTTAGTTGGAATTTGTTTGTCTGTTTGTTTGTCTGCCTCTTTGTCATCAACTTTGCGGCAAAGGTTACTGACAGATTCTTATTAAATGTTTGCCAGAGGCGTGTCTTTGCCCAATGAAGAACCCATTAAATTTTGTTGATGATCCAGATTAGGATCTGAACTTAAGCATTTTTTAAAGGATTCCTCGCTACTGACAATTATCACATCCATCTGTAAATACCAGAACTCTAGGGGGTGTTAGTAACCACATTGCCTTGGTGGAGGTCTGCACTCTCAGAGTGCATTTCTAGTCATTATAAGTAGTAGTATAGTAGTAGTAGCAATAATTTACCAACTCGTCCTCGGTGTGGGTCCTGCAAGCGCTTATCCAAATAGTTAATAACTTTGGTTGCAGATGTTCTGTCAGCAGTAGACCACCAATAGTCAATTTTTGGCCACAGCTCTTTAACACAGGGAGCTGCAAAGGCACAGGAGAGGATCACTTGATATTTATTATCCCAACACAGCTGAAGAGAGGGAGTCACCTGGGGACATAGAAATAGACACATCTCTTGAAATGAGCACTCCTGCAACATGGGCAATAGCGATGCATTGATATAGATAGGATATGTTAGGCTACAGAATAAAAATCATGTGCATGAACCGTATTAGGGCAGAGTATCTTCGAGAAGGGCTTGGTCAGTTTTTCAATGACAGTCTGTGTGTCGAATATGTTCAAGCCGTCAAAATTGGAGCAGGCTAGTAATACGATCTCCTTTGGGTGCTTTGCCAACCACTGGGCAATGCTTTCGAAGGTGTCCTGCGGGAACATGGCAATCACAATGTAATTTTTTCAGTTTACAATATGTGGTCCCACAAGATTGCTGTGGGGAGCAGTGAAGGGTGGATGTGGGCACGGGAGAGTGATGTTACTGTAATCTCTTCACCTGCTCAGATCAGGGATCGACCTAGTCTGGTCATGAGAATCGAGTGGAAGTTCATACATAGGAAGGCAATGGCCAGGTTAGGATCAACCCAGCCACCTTTCGGTTTAAAGTCCAAGGCCCCAACCAGGAGGACATGCTACTCCTGTGTGTTACATGGTATTGCCTTACCTCCACGGTAACTGTGGTGTAGAGCCCATGGGCAAAGTACAGGATGTGACTGTCATCCTTTGGTTTACAAGCAATCCTCAAATCAAAGTACCGAATACCTGCATCCAACTGCTGAAGAATATTAAGCTCCTGGAGAAGAATAGAGGACTGTTACATAAACATCTACAAGCCACACTGAAAACAAAATAGCAGACTTTTTAATTCTTTGGGGCACAGGTGCAGTTGCTGAATGGACAGCTGACTGAATGCACCAACAGAAAGATGTGTAATCTATGATAAGCAAGCTTAAACTCGTCCTACCCATTACAACAGCACTTGGTAACCTTGAAAAACAAGGACTATGGATTGAATGCATAAGAACATTCCTTTAAATACACACTAACCATTTTCATAGTCATGATACCTTTTTCAAAGGGGCTCATCTTTTGTTTACAACAGTATTGGATCTTGACATTTTCTATAGAGCTCCCCCTACAGCTTTTGGGAACATTATACAATAACAATGACAAAAAGAAAATCAAGGTTGTTGATAAGACATGTATCCTTAGCGGTGGCGAACGATTTTGCTGTCTGAAACATACTGTACCATACCATAGGACCTCAGCAGCTGTTTTCCCTGGTTTGAACAGACTAATTGGACATTGCTCTGTCCTAGAGAGTTGCCAAGACATAGGCTAGAGGAAGCTTATGAGTATAGTGTTGCATGCGGAGACTGTTTGAAAGACCACCAATTGAGCCCTTTCTTATTGGTCATATCCAGAATATACATTTTGATGTTATAATCTAGTTTATTAGGTTACATGTAATATTTGAGTTATAGTGTAATATATAATTTCTGTAAAGCTGAGCCTTGCAATAGCACGGTGTAGGTTAAACTGGTGCCATGAAATCCTGGCACAGGAGTGGAGGTTTAACCCCTTGAATCATGATGTTTAAAGGGACACCAAGCGGTTTTCTATCTCCAGAGCTTCTACAGTTGTAGAATATCCCTTCTTCTGTAAATATAAAAACATTTAAAAAGGAAAAGCAGGTATTATGTACCTGGGTGGTGCCCCACTTTATCACAAAATGTTTCAATAGATGACCAAAGTGCTGCAATATCTTCAGAATGGAAGGTTCATTTGGCTCTAATGGAGAGGAGATATCCAAACAGTATGTCATACTGTCGTGACTACCTGGAAATGTGGGAAACAATAATAAATTAAAAAGAAAAATAATACACAATAACAACCTGAAACTTGTTTTCCCCCTAATAGAACTACAAATATTTTTCACCTTGTAACAGATGTTCCCTAACTTTTCATTTTCCATACAACAGAACAGTCAGACACTCCATACCATTTTATGAAATTAGTCTAAAATTTTTGCAACCAACTGACTACAGTATAGTCAGCTTGTTGTCTGGGTACTATGAGCCAGGGCTCTAGACTAACTTTTTGCACTGGTTGCACTGGTGCGCCTAAAATTTTTTCTTAGGTGCACCAGCACAAAAGTTAGGTGCACCCAAATTTCCAACCACATCGCAGGTTTTATAGGTTGTCCATATGAATTGTAAATTAATAACAATTGTTTGATGAAAACTTAACTTAGTAAAATTGTATTGGTGCTTTAAGCTGATTTAAACTTAAAAACATATCAAGAGAAATGAAATAGAAATAAAATCTAGGCCTAATTCAGAGTGCAAGTCTTTTTAATGGCATCAAGCTACACATCTCAACACTCAATGTCTTAGTCAGTGCCTATCCTTATTGATGTTTGGCCAATTTGTCAGCTAGCATCTCCCAGAAATGTTTAGTAGTATTAGTATGAAATATCTTTTTGTGTGATTTTGATTGCAAAATTTGACAGCCCCATAATGCAACCTAGGGCTGCTTTTATTTTTAGATTTCTAATAAGGCCTATGGTTAATGTTGTAACAAGACGGTAGAATATTTGTGTAATATGAAATAACATGTCTTAATATGCTCAATCTAAATGTCAATGCCAATCAGTGTTTATCTCACTCAGGTCAGATGATGCGCTATGTAGCTTTAAGCCACTCCCGCATCTGACGTGAGTGAGGTAAAAATCAGTGTGCTCACCGGACGCAATGACAGCTGTAAAACATGCAAGGATGATTATGGTTTTAAAAGGAAGATTTGCGATACTCGATTTGCGCCAAACACCAGAATAAATTGATAACTGTCAACCAGAATGAGTTTACCCGACTCATGCTAACCGAATATTGCTAATATTGCTAATTGCTAATAACTGCCTATATTGTTTTCTGTCTCCGCAATTTGCTGACGTCTTTTCATTTGCGATTATTATAGCCTAAATTGGACGCATGCATCATGATTGCTATTGCCTAGGTTGGATACGCGTTCAAAACATTTTTCTTCTGAATAATTATTTCGATCTGAACTATCGTAGTAGGCAACGTTAAACTCGATAATGATCTCGGACTCAGAGCCGGTTCTAGCCTTTTCGCTGCCCTAGGCCAGATTTGAGTTTTGCCCGCTCTTTTCTAGAAATACAAATGAAAAACTGAAAAAAAGAAAAGAAATGTGTTTTGATGCCCCCTGATATTTAGTGCCCTAGGCAATTGCCTAGTTCATCTATGCCTAGAACCGGCCCTGCTCGGACTTGTCTGATGACTTTGTTGCTGCTGCCTGCCGCTGAAAGGCACCGGGGAGAGAGGAGCCTCCTCAATCGGAGTTTCTATGCAAACACTTGCCCCCCGCAAACGGCTGGTCGTACCGGTGCGACCTCTGATTTTCTTAAGTCGCACCATTGAGAAATTAGGTCGCATGTGCGACCAAATTGGTCGCATTCTAGAGCCCTGTGAGCAGTATGTGGTTGGAGGTAACCTGTAGCCTATATACTTACCAGGTATGGCGAGGTTCCAGAGAGGTACTTTCCATAGCTCAGTGGGTAATTTAGACATCCAGTCAGGCTTTTCTCCAGCCATGGTTTCAGATGAACGTAAAAAAAATGTTTAGTTTCATGATTTGTGTAGTTTTAATGTGGCTTAAATAGCCTACCAGAATGTCAACTCCTCCTTTCCTGTTGCCTTGTGGATTAAGATGATTGGTTATGTTAATAACAGTGTAGTCATTGGATATATTAATGACAGCTTCCTGATGTCTTTTTCCTTTTCCGTGCATTGCATAATGAAGTCTTATACGCAGTCACATAGTTCAGGCTTGTCTCCAGCCATGGTTTAAAATGACAGATTAACATTAAAAATGGTTTAGTTTGATTTGATTTGTGTTTGGTGTGACCAGTCCAAAAATGAATGTGGTCTCCTCCTCCTACTCAAGCGAGTAGGACGCTTCTCTGCTTGCTCCTGCTTGATCTTTACTTTTCATTTTTTTCTTCAACTAATTTCCACTATTTCTTTTATTTTCACCTTGACAAGTTAAGTTAACATAGATTATAAGAACACTTCAGTAGTCATTTGTTTGAAAAGTGACAAAAAAAAAAAGAAAAAGAAAAAAAGAAACACTGGCAACAACGGAACGACAGGTTACCTTGACATTGGATTAAAACAAAATGCCAGGAGGCAAAAAAACCAAGAAATCCTGTAGGAAATGCAAGGAACTGGAACAGAGGATTTCTATCCTGGAATCAAAGATTGATGCACTGCCTCCAAAGACGGATGAACTAAGAGAGATGTCTCAAGAAAGGTGTACGGCAACAGAGACAGTGGCTGAGAATGCAGAGATTGCACTCACAAAGGCAGATGGCACTGGAGATCGAGTGGATGACTACATAGATCTAACAGAGCAAAATGTGAGTGCAGAAAACTGGCACACAGTGGGTGGTAGGCCCGAAAATAAAAACAGAAGAGTAATTACTTCAACACCAGTTCGTTCTGATACAATGCAACCCATACTCCACAGCCATCCTAGCAGAAATAGAGCCAGGTCTACAAACCACAATAGTATTTGCACTGAGAACAAATTTGAATGTCTAAGGGATGTGGAAACAGAATTTTCAGGTGAACAAGCTCATCATAGAGGGACATCACATCACAACCAAAGGGCTATGGGAAGAGGTAGAAGGCAGCTGGTAACACCTCATGAACCCACAACCCTTGTTCTTGGTGATTCCACTGTAAGACATTTAAAAGGAGATAGAATGATTGTTTGCTGCCTTCCAAATGCTTCTATCTCTGGCACTAAAGAA
>JAODXP020000686.1:0-19429 GCA_027497455.2 Sardinella longiceps | reverse complement strand
TGGGCCAGTGGCCAGACATCATATCATAGATATCTCCACATTCATATCCACCTCCCTCCCTCCCTCCCCCTCCCTCCACATGTGGCACTTGATGAGGAGGCTTTCTGGCTGTTGGCTGCACCACCAGTGACGCTCATCCCCTCTCCCCCGATCAATCGATCATTTTCATGGGCTGCTTGTCTGCCTGCATCTTTGAGTGGGATGAAGGAGACCTCATATCAGCTTGTTGCTTTGCCAGAGAGAGAGAGAGAAAGCAAGAGAGAGAGAGAGCAGCTCAGACACGAGGGTGTGTGTGGCAGCCATTAGTGATGCTATGCCAGTGGATGATGATGATGCCAGGATCACTAAGAAGGAGCTGAGGCAGTACTGCCACTGGAGGAGGGGCGTGGTCAGGATGCCACTATTAACCTCATTGGACGGCTGCTTGACGAACTGGGAGGGCCTAAAGGAAGAGATCTCATGGGGGTGCCACTGCTGGACCAGGTGCCAATGGAGCACACCTATGTGTGCGTGTGTGTGTGTCACTGTAATTGGCTCATTCAATAATTCCCTCACTCTCCACTCTGTTCTGGCCCATAATGGCTGCCGTGCATCACCCAGGTGGGTGCTACACATTGGTGGTGGTTAGTGAGGTCCCTCTTCCACTGTAAAGCGTTTGGTTGTCTTGAAAAGTTTTTCATGAAATCAAAAGAGAGAGGGAGTGGCAGCAGTGTGTGTGTGTGTGTGCGTGTACCATAACTACTCTTTTTGTTTCTCTCTATTGCACTCTCACACACACTCTCACACACACCCAATCATCTAGATGAAGCAGGAGGACACACACACACACACACACACACACACACACACACACACACACACACACACACACGTTTCTTTTTTAAAATTTCCACTCATTTTTACCTCTGTTTCTGTTTGTGTCTGTCTGTCTGTCTGTCTGTCATGGTCCATTGAGAGATCACAACAGAAACCAGATCAGCTGGTTTAATGTTTATCTTACTGAATATGTATTTCATGTCAGGGACTGGAGCTGTTTAGTCAGCTGCTCACAGAAAAGTTTCAACACTTCAAAGAAAGGGATATAGCCTATGGAAACACAAACCTATGAAGCACTCATATAGAACAGTACCGTAAGTTTATTTCACTTTTTAATGTAATCAATCGTAGATCTTATGGCAGTTTTGGTGTCTGTTGTGCACTATTGTTTGGGTGTTACACAATAATGAGATCAACTACAGAAACCGGATCAGCCGGTTCTGCTGTCTATTTGAATATATTTCATGTCAGGGACTGAAGCTGTCTAACTAGTCGCTGACAGAAAAGTGTCTGAGCTTCAAGGAAATGGATACTTGGAAGAACAAACCCACGAAAGACTCCTAAATCACAGTAAGTTGTGCAGTAGAAATGTTATTGTTGAATAGGAAAGGTTATACAGTATACTGAAGGTGAAGATGTTGACTTGGTATTCATGTATATGAGTATGGTCTACTGAATTGTTGTGGAGTTCAATATGTAGACAGTATCATAATGTCCCTTTCTAAAAATCCCTCCCCTACACCCTACTGTCTACTGAATTGTTGTTGCGGTTTTTGCTGCAGTCTAAAGAAGACCCCACTACACCCAACTGTGTGTTTATGAAGAGTCAATACAACATACAAAGATTTTAAACAGGGAGAATCCTACACTAGACAGTCAGGTAAGGTTTGTGTGTGTGTGTGTGTGTGTCTCTGTGTGTGTGTGTGTCTGTGTGTGTGTCTGTGTCTGTGTGGGTCTGGAGCATCAGGTGGTCAACTGAAGTTCAGTGCAAAGAATCTTTGAAAAGTAGTCCGGCATAAACTGGTGTCGGTGACATTTGAAGTAGACTTTATAATATATTCATGAAATATTCAGGTGTGACATGATCGGGTGACAAACATAAATGGCAGTGCTGCTTTGAGACCACTGGACTTTTATTTTGATAGGTTGTCGACATTCTATCTTCCACATTTATGAAGGGTTGGCTTATGAAACAGTCATGAATGCTTTGTGAGCATTTTATGAAAGCTGCTATGACATTTACATTTATGCATTTAGCAGACGCTTTCATCCAAAGCGACTTACAAAAGAGGGATAACAATCAAGCTGCAACACAATACAAGTAAAAGCCTACTGTGAGTGTCATTTGCTAATATGAGAGCAGTGCATTCAAGTAATTTAAGGAACTAGGACAAGAGATACTCTTGAAAGAGCTGGGTCTTCAAGAGTCTCTTGAAAGTAGATAGAGTGCCTGTTGTTCTAATAGTCTTGGGAAGACTATTCCACCAGTTAGAAACAATGGATGAGAAGAGCCTTGATTGACCTGTGCGGGGTGTTGGTCGTTCTAAGCAGCGATCCTTGGTTGAGCGAAGTGATTGGAGGTTAGCATATGGTTTGATGATGGCTTTCAGGTAGACTGGAACAGTTCCATCCAGTACTCTGTAAGCCAGCATTGTGACTTGAATTTGATGCGAGCAGCCAGGGGCAGCCAGTGGAGCTCCATGAACAGTGGAGAGACATGTGCTCTCTTTGGCTGGTTGAAGACCAGGCGTGCAGCAGCCTTCTGGATCATCAGTTTCACTGCACAGGCTGGTAGACCTGTTAGAAGGGCGTTGCAATAGTCGAGACGAGAGATGACCAGTGTCTGAACCAGGAGCTGTGTTGCATGTTGAGTAAGGTATGGCCTGATTTTCCTAATGTTGAATAGAGAGAAACGGCACGACCTAGCAACAGCAGCAACATGGTCTGTGAAGGTCAGCTGGTCATCAATTATTACGCAGGTTTCTTGCAGCCTTGGTAGGAGCAACAGATAGGGAGTCTATCTTAATACTGATGTTGTGGTGCAGGCTTTGCTTGGCTGGGATTATCAGCAGTTCAGTCTTTGAGAGGTTCAGTGAATGTGAATATGAATGTGTTATGTACTCACCCGTCAAGTAAAGTGTTACCATGTGTTTTCACATAAGACAGACAAACACATAGCAGCCCAAATCCCACCCAACCCAAGCCTGGGGTTCACACTATCAGATTTGCTTTAAAAACACTGGCAGTGATTCTGATTCTCCACATGATGCACAGTCTAGCCTGTCTAGCCCTAGTGTGTGTGTGTGTGTGTGTGTGTGTGTGTGTGTGTGTGTGTAGTCACAGTATTTACACAAGTTGTCTGTTTCTGTGATTTGGGGTGAATCGCTCGTTTAGATTTGTTTGGTCTGAACAGTTGCTGGTTATTGCATCGTCTGTGGCTCTTTTGGGTCTTTATGCAAACTGTAAAGGATTCAGATCCGTGGGGAGACAGACAGACGGGCTTTGATGTGCTGCATGACCAGCCGTTTGAAGCACTTCATCACTATTGGAGTGAGAGCCACCGGACAGAAGTCATTCATCCCAAAGACACCTTGTGGGCAGGGAGCAGATTCGCTGTGCATCAGGGCTGTGTATGTAGTGGAACAATCTCCTGTCTTTGAAGTGTGTGTGTGTGTGTGTGTGTGTGTGTGTGTGTGTGTGTGTCAGTGACACTGGCATGGATCTGCTGTGAATGTAGTGGAACAAACTCGTCTCGGATGTGTGTGTGTGTGAGTGTGTGTGTGAAGGTGGATGGACATCAGCCTGGCGCTTAACTTAAGTCCAGGCTCCTCCCTCCTCCCTTGGATGAGGCTTTATGGCAGCCTGGGTTATAGGCGCCTCAGGGTCTCCCACTCCACCCTGTTTCCAGCCTGGGATTTGTTAGTGGTGTTACCACAGATAATACACTATGTGTTACTATGAGCAACAGGATTTGTTAGTGGTGTTACCACAGATAATACACTATGTGTTACTATGAGCACCAGGATTTGGTGGTGGTGTTACCACAGATAATACACTATGTGTTACTATGAGCACCAGGATTTGGTATTGGTGTTATCACAGATAATACACTATGTGTTACTATGAGCACCAGGATTTGTTAGTGGTGTTACCACAGATAATACACTATGTGTTACTATGAGCGCCGGCACAGCCTCCATTACAGCCTCTGCAGTCCAGAGACATGAAGATGCTTTGGCATGTAAAGACTACAGTGCTTCTCACACTGGCTTCAGCATTGCATAGTATGGGGGAGTGTGTGTGTGTGTGTGTGTGTGTGTGTGTGTGTGTGTGTGTGTGTGTGTGTGTGTGTGTGGCTACCTGTAGAGGCAAGGCCTTGTCCAAAGCCAGGCTGCCAAGAGCACTGGAGAGTGTTTAACTGACGAATAGACTTCACAGGCCCTTCATAGTGACAGAGCCCAAATAAATGAATGAATGAATAAATAAATAAATAAAACATATTAACCTAAAATGTACAGTAAAGATGTATGTACTGTAAATAGGTACCATGGATACAGGACAAAGCACCAATTACATGTCTCGTTGCAGGCTGCCATCTAGGGGATAGATAAGGAAGTGTAATTGAACCACACCAAGCCTGATCTGATTTTTGCTCCGAGCCACTCGCTCATGTTGCCTATGTTAGACCGACTCAAGTCAACAGTTCATACAAAATACACTAGTAGTAGAGAATATAACTTAAGCTAAATTGATTAGAAATATTTTAAATTCCTCCAAAATTTCAAATCTCTCTACTATACACAAGTCCTGCAGCAGCCAATAACATTAGAGCCATAGATTGTCAAAGCGAAAGCAAAAGTGTTGGGCGAAAAAACAACTCCATTTTGTTTCAACGATATACTTCTCTCTCAAGCCCGGCACGAAGAAAGAGTGGTAAGATATAAACACTAGCATCATCCTGTGTATATAGCCTGTCAGAATTAAGGCTAGAAATCGGATCATTGCGCAAATTTTATTTCATGTAGGCTAAAACATGACGGCAAAATTGGGCAAAAATACAGACACCGCCAGGCCTTGCATCTCAAACAGTTTCGGGTGGATTAGGGTGAATAATGTCGGGTAGCCTTCATGATTTGCCTTCAACTTCATCAGTATTCAGCAACACCTGTATGCCCAGGAAGATTTAGTGTGTGTATTAGGACCGAACTCGAAGGCTTGTGGGCTGCTAATGTAGGCTACTGTAAGCTAAGCGTTTCAAAATTATGATTCTACTTACGTGACGCACTTTTAGGGGTAGGCCTAGTTGTGCGAATTTCGTGGCAGCAAGCTTTCCTAAACGTTTGTCTTTGGTTTGATCGTGTGTGTGTGTGTGTGTGTGTGTGTGTTGAGCTCTAGACAGACTGGCACCACCACAAAGCTATTGCTCATTTACTGTTGTAGTCTGGAGCGGAATTAGGGTTGAAGGTGGAAGTAAATATAGCCAAAGCATATTTGGTATCAATTTTACGTAGATTTAGGATATCAGGTGCCTGCAAAACCAAAATTTTCCAGAAAAAAGTTATTGAGCTTTGAGTGGACCATTAGTCCAAATGTATGGGATGTATGGTGAAATTAGTCCTCCCTTCATGCTTCAGGCCAAAATGTAGTAGTAGTACAAAATCCTCCCGAATCCCATTCATTTGGACTAATGGTCCACTCAAAGCTCAATAACTTTTTTCTGGAAAATTTTGGTTCTGCAGGCACCTGATATCCTAAATCTACGTAAAATTGATACCAAATATGCTTTGGCTATATTTACTTCCACCTTCAACCCTAATTCGCTCAGACTACAACAGTAAATGAGCAATAGCTTTGTGGTGGTGCCAGTCTGTCTAGAGCTCAACACACACACACACACACACACACACACACACACACACACACACACACACACACACACACACACACACGATCAAACCAAAGACAAACGTTTAGGAAAGCTTGCTGCCACGAAATTCGCACAACTAGGCCTACCCCTAAAAGTGCGTCACGTAAGTAGAATCATAATTTTGAAACGCTTAGCTTACAGTAGCCTACATTAGCAGCCCACAAGCCTTCGAGTTCGGTCCTAATACACACACTAAATCTTCCTGGGCATACAGGTGTTGCTGAATACTGATGAAGTTGAAGGCAAATCATGAAGGCTACCCGACATTATTCACCCTAATCCACCCGAAACTGTTTGAGATGCAAGGCCTGGCGGTGTCTGTATTTTTGCCCAATTTTGCCGTCATGTTTTAGCCTACATGAAATAAAATTTGCGCAATGATCCGATTTCTAGCCTTAATTCTGACAGGCTATATACACAGGATGATGCTAGTGTTTATATCTTACCACTCTTTCTTCGTGCCGGGCTTGAGAGAGAAGTATATCGTTGAAACAAAATGGAGTTGTTTTTTCGCCCAACACTTTTGCTTTCGCTTTGACAATCTATGGCTCTAATGTTATTGGCTGCTGCAGGACTTGTGTATAGTAGAGAGATTTGAAATTTTGGAGGAATTTAAAATATTTCTAATCAATTTAACTTAAGTTATATTCTCTACTACTAGTGTATTTTGTATGAACTGTTGACTTGAGTCGGTCTAACATAGGCAACATGAGCGAGTGGCTTGGAGCAAAAATCAGATCAGGCTTGGTGTGGTTCAATTACACTTCCTTATCTATCCCCTAGATGGCAGCCTGCAACGAGACATGTAATTGGTGCTTTGTCCTGTATCCATGGTACCTATTTACAGTACATACATCTTTACTGTACATTTTAGGTTAATATGTTTTATTTATTTATTTATTCATTCATTCATTTATTTGGGCTCTGTCACTATGAAGGGCCTGTGAAGTCTATTCGTCAGTTAAACACTCTCCAGTGCTCTAGGCAGCCTGGCTTTGGACAAGGCCTTGCCTCTACAGGTAGCCACACACACACACACACACACACACACACACACACACACACACACACACACACACACACACTCCCCCATACTATGCAATGCTGAAGCCAGTGTGAGAAGCACTGTAGTCTTTACATGCCAAAGCATCTTCATGTCTCTGGACTGCAGAGGCTGTAATGGAGGCTGTGCCGGCGCTCATAGTAACACATAGTGTATTATCTGTGGTAACACCACTAACAAATCCTGGTGCTCATAGTAACACATAGTGTATTATCTGTGATAACACCAATACCAAATCCTGGTGCTCATAGTAACACATAGTGTATTATCTGTGGTAACACCACTAACAAATCCTGTTGCTCATAGTAACACATAGTGTATTATCTGTGGTAACACCACTAACAAATCCTGTTGCTCATAGTAACACATAGTGTATTATCTGTGGTAACACCACTAACAAATCCCAGGCTGGAAACAGGGTGGAGCGGGAGACCCTGAGGTGCCTATAACCCAGGCTGCCATAAAGCCGCATCCAAGGGAGGAGGGAGGGAGCCTGGACTTAAGTTAAGCGCCAGGCTGATGTCCATCCACCTTCACACACACACTCACACACACACACATCCGAGACGAGTTTGTTCCACTACATTCACAGCAGATCCATGCCAGTGTCACTGACACACACACACACACACACACACACACTTCAAAGACAGGAGATTGTTCCACTACATACACAGCCCTGATGCACAGCGAATCTGCTCCCTGCCCACAAGGTGCCTTTGGGATGAATGACTTCTGTCCGGTGGCTCTCACTCCAATAGTGATGAAGTGCTTCAAACGGCTGGTCATGCAGCACATCAAAGCCCGTCTGTCTGTCTCCCCACGGATTTGAATCCTTTACAGTTTGCATAAAGACCCAAAAGAGCCACAGACGATGCAATAACCAGCAACTGTTCAGACCAAACAAATCTAAACGAGCGATTCACCCCAAATCACAGAAACAGACAACTTGTGTAAATACTGTGACTACACACACACACACACACACACACACACACACACACACACACACACTAGGGCTAGACAGGCTAGACCCCCATCATGTGGGGAATCAGAGTCACTGCCAGTGTTTTTAAAGCAAATCTGATGGTGTGAACCCCAGGCTTGGGTTGGGTGGGATTTGGGCTGCTATGTGTTTGTCTGTCTTATGTGAAAACACATGGTAACACTTTACTTGACGGGTGAGTACATAACACATTCATATTCACATTCACTGAACCTCTCAAAGACTGAACTGCTGATAATCCCAGCCAAGCAAAGCCTGCACCACAACATCAGTATTAAGATAGACTCCCTATCTGTTGCTCCTACCAAGGCTGCAAGAAACCTGCGTAATAATTGATGACCAGCTGACCTTCACAGACCATGTTGCTGCTGTTGCTAGGTCGTGCCGTTTCTCTCTATTCAACATTAGGAAAATCAGGCCATACCTTACTCAACATGCAACACAGCTCCTGGTTCAGACACTGGTCATCTCTCGTCTCGACTATTGCAACGCCCTTCTAACAGGTCTACCAGCCTGTGCAGTGAAACTGATGATCCAGAAGGCTGCTGCACGCCTGGTCTTCAACCAGCCAAAGAGAGCACATGTCTCTCCACTGTTCATGGAGCTCCACTGGCTGCCCCTGGCTGCTCGCATCAAATTCAAGTCACAATGCTGGCTTACAGAGTACTGGATGGAACTGTTCCAGTCTACCTGAAAGCCATCATCAAACCATATGCTAACCTCCAATCACTTCGCTCAACCAAGGATCGCTGCTTAGAACGACCAACACCCCGCACAGGTCAATCAAGGCTCTTCTCATCCATTGTTCCTAACTGGTGGAATAGTCTTCCCAAGACTATTAGAACAACAGGCACTCTATCTACTTTCAAGAGACTCTTGAAGACCCAGCTCTTTCAAGAGTATCTCTTGTCCTAGTTCCTTAAATTACTTGGAATGCACTGCTCTCATATTAGCAAATGACACTCACAGTAGGCTTTTACTTGTATTGTGTTGCAGCTTGATTGTTATCCCTCTTTTGTAAGTCGCTTTGGATGAAAGCGTCTGCTAAATGCATAAATGTAAATGTCATAGCAGCTTTCATAAAATGCTCACAAAGCATTCATGACTGTTTCATAAGCCAACCCTTCATAAATGTGGAAGATAGAATGTCGACAACCTATCAAAATAAAAGTCCAGTGGTCTCAAAGCAGCACTGCCATTTATGTTTGTCACCCGATCATGTCACACCTGAATATTTCATGAATATATTATAAAGTCTACTTCAAATGTCACCGACACCAGTTTATGCCGGACTACTTTTCAAAGATTCTTTGCACTGAACTTCAGTTGACCACCTGATGCTCCAGACCCACACAGACACAGACACACACACAGACACACACACACACAGAGACACACACACACACACACACAAACCTTACCTGTCTGTCTAGTGTAGGATTCTCCCTGTTTAAAATCTTTGTATGTTGTATTGACTCTTCATAAACACACAGTTGGGTGTAGTGGGGTCTTCTTTAGACTGCAGCAAAAACCGCAACAACAATTCAGTAGACAGTAGGGTGTAGGGGAGGGATTTTTAGAAAGGGACATTATGATACTGTCTACATATTGAACTCCACAACAATTCAGTAGACCATACTCATATACATGAATACCAAGTCAACATCTTCACCTTCAGTATACTGTATAACCTTTCCTATTCAACAATAACATTTCTACTGCACAACTTACTGTGATTTAGGAGTCTTTCGTGGGTTTGTTCTTCCAAGTATCCATTTCCTTGAAGCTCAGACACTTTTCTGTCAGCGACTAGTTAGACAGCTTCAGTCCCTGACATGAAATATATATTCAAATAGACAGCAGAACCGGCTGATCCGGTTTCTGTAGTTGATCTCATTATTGTGTAACACCCAAACAATAGTGCACAACAGACACCAAAACTGCCATAAGATCTGCAATTGAATACATTAAAAAGTGAAATAAACTGACGGTACTGTTCTATATGAGTGCTTCATAGGTTTGTGTTTCCATAGGCTATATCCCTTTCTTTGAAGTGTTGAAACTTTTCTGTGAGCAGCTGACTAAACAGCTCCAGTCCCTGACATGAAATACATATTCAGTAAGATAAACATTAAACCAGCTGATCTGGTTTCTGTTGTGATCTCTCAATGGACCATGACAGACAGACAGACAGACAGACACAAACAGAAACAGAGGTAAAAATGAGTGGAAATTTTAAAAAAGAAACGTGTGTGTGTGTGTGTGTGTGTGTGTGTGTGTGTGTGTGTGTGTGTGTGTGTGTCCTCCTGCTTCATCTAGATGATTGGGTGTGTGTGAGAGTGTGTGTGAGAGTGCAATAGAGAGAAACAAAAAGAGTAGTTATGGTACACGCACACACACACACACACTGCTGCCACTCCCTCTCTCTTTTGATTTCATGAAAAACTTTTCAAGACAACCAAACGCTTTACAGTGGAAGAGGGACCTCACTAACCACCACCAATGTGTAGCACCCACCTGGGTGATGCATGGCAGCCATTATGGGCCAGAACAGAGTGGAGAGTGAGGGAATTATTGAATGAGCCAATTACAGTGACACACACACACGCACACATAGGTGTGCTCCATTGGCACCTGGTCCAGCAGTGGCACCCCCATGAGATCTCTTCCTTTAGGCCCTCCCAGTTCGTCAAGCAGCCGTCCAATGAGGTTAATAGTGGCATCCTGACCACGCCCCTCCTCCAGTGGCAGTACTGCCTCAGCTCCTTCTTAGTGATCCTGGCATCATCATCATCCACTGGCATAGCATCACTAATGGCTGCCACACACACCCTCGTGTCTGAGCTGCTCTCTCTCTCTCTTGCTTTCTCTCTCTCTCTCTGGCAAAGCAACAAGCTGATATGAGGTCTCCTTCATCCCACTCAAAGATGCAGGCAGACAAGCAGCCCATGAAAATGATCGATTGATCGGGGGAGAGGGGATGAGCGTCACTGGTGGTGCAGCCAACAGCCAGAAAGCCTCCTCATCAAGTGCCACATATGGAGGGAGGGGGAGGGAGGGAGGGAGGTGGATATGAATGTGGAGATATGTCTGGCCACTGGCCCAAAGCTTGTATTGGTCAGGCAGCAGCCACAGTCTCCGTAGAGAAGCACAGGGGGTTTGCAGCAGCAGCCTCTCCATCACTCCCGCTCACTCACTCACTCACTGCAGTCCTGGTCCCTCCTGCACTGTACTGTCTACCAGCACACTGGTGACCAGCATGAAATTAATGGCCAAAGATGGCCTGCAATTTACACTAAAAACTTAAGGCTATCTGAATTTTAAGTGCCTACTAATACCTATTTAGAATACCTATGCAGGCCCACAGATTGGGTCAAAAAAAAGTGAGGAAGCATGTGACTTGGAGAGTGGGTGCAAGGTCCCTGAAAATTTTTTTTTAGCCAAAGTGGTCTTCGTTCTGAAAAAGTTAAAGAAACACTGTTATATACTATATGGTGTTTGTGCCATTTCAAATGAGTGTGTGTTACTGGTGTCAGTGGTCTGTGTGTGTGTGTGAGGATGTTGGGAAAAGAATACTGAGCTTGTGAAACTGAATTATCCTCTCATCACTTCACATATTTTTGTGTCTTTAACAGACTTTCTCTTTCTATCTCCCGTCTTTTTGTCTCTTTCTAGACCTGTTCTTTCTCCCATCTTTCTCTTTCTAGACCTCTCTCTCTATCTCCTGTCTTTTTCTATTTCTATCTCACATCTTTTCTCCCTTTCTCTCTTTCTGGACATCTCTCTCTAAGTGTCAGTGACATTTCCTCAGAATGGATTAAATTGCTTTCACAAAATGCTTAGAGCAGAGCAGATAGGCTCATGCTTGTATAAATGCAGTAGGCCTATGGATGTGCTAGTATGGATGTGCTTCTCATTTATTCACAAGCTAAACTATCACACTACTACAGTAGCAATGACAATGTTTGCACTGAGGACAGCCAGGGGCGTTGCTGGAAATGTTGGGCCCTATCTATGACAGAAATTAATCTTGGGCCCCCCCAGCACTGATTTTAATATTAGAGTTTTCTCTAGGGCCTGCTGTCAGTGTCAGGCCCTAGAATCATCCTGAGTTTTAAGGGAAACAAAGCAAATCATGAGAAACAGAACAAGACAAAATAACACAGGGGAATGGAGGGAAGAAGAGAGAAAAAATAGATTATGTTACAGGCCTCTCATGTGTTCATTCAACTCACTATCCCAAATCCACTAATACCATTGACTGTTTGAAATCCAGTTTAAATCCATATTTTCTCTCTTGCTTTGAACACTCCCTGAGGTTTTCATTTTTCAGTTTTATTTTATTAGGCTATATTATCTATTTCTAGTAGAAGATCCTGAAATGTTGAATGTGAGTAAACCATACAAGAGCAGTCTGCCAGTCACATTTGTTGCTTCCATTCACATGTCTTTAATAAAATGCAATATTATACTTCAATACTTCTGAATTTAATTTTCTGCCTGCTAAGAAATCAATAGAGAATCATCCATACAAAAAAGGGTCTGAGTACACTGTACATCCATATAAAGACGCCTCCATAGGTTTTAGCCAAAATGTAAAATGCAGACCACCCGTAGCTACAGATGATATTGTTACTTCATCCCTATATACCAAATAAGATATAACCTAGTCTCTAATGAAAATCTATTAACTACTCACTCACTACTGAACTAAATCAATTGTTATTGTTTGTTTTGGCTCCTCTATAAAGTCCTCACCCCATGATTCTGACATTTGTGATCCACTAGATGGCAGTATAGGATCGATAATAGAGCTACAGTAGATATTGCTGGGTATGGCCTACAGGTGGAAAACAGCCATTATGTAGCCTAATAAATAAATGGATGACTATCCCAACATTACACACATTCCTAATACATGTAGAACTCAACTAGAGAGTTCTGGTAGACAGACTAAGAAATTATTGATGTGCCAAAACTAAAAGGAGCAAAACATTATAGTAAAACAATCTGAAATAAGAAAAGTCAATAGTCATAAAAAGCATTTATTTGTGGCTGTAAAATTATACATTTTATACAATTCTCAGATGTAGAACATCGGAAAATGAGAATCACTTTATACTGAGAATCACTGGCAACTCTCTAGTCATTGTCAACAAATGTATATATGCTGTTTCATCTGACTTGTAAGTTATTCATAATTTAATTTTAAAAAACACACACAATAAATTTATATTTGAAGAGTTCAGATGCAAAACCCCCTAAACACCATTTTTGTGAAAACTGAGTTAATGATATTGTGTGAATCCTGTATTAATCTAGAATATGTAAATGAAATGTTTTTGTGAAAAAAATAAAATAAAACTTGCTCCCCGCCGTGTCTAAAATATCAGTTTACAATCAAAACACTGTAAACGCCTGATACAAAATGGCCTTTTTCTCAAAAAGTGGTCAAGTGGAGTTAGGGGGTTTTGCATCTGAACTCTTCATTTACTCCATAATTCTGTTTACTTCATTCAGGCTACACTTCTTATTTGTGTTTCATTAATTCACTTCTAAAACACACTGTAGCCTAATGTGTTGTTCCCATGTTTATATTATAAAGGTCTAGCCTACCAGTACTTCATTCCAATCTTGTACAAAATGGCTGCTTATGCATGCTATGCTAATATTGTATTTAATAATAGTTGGTTGCATTCCAACCAACAAAACTGCTAAATAGCAGGTAGCCTACTTGGGCACGTTCTTCATTTTAGTCATTTACGTTCTCTTTAACATTTCTATATTTTATAGTCATTTACGTTCTCTTTACTACATTTGGGATTATACAGAGTGAATCAACCCATAGCTTTGTTGTTTCAAGGGTCTGCTGACACATTCTACGGTTAATATTCCCAAAATCATGTTTTTATTTGGATTTCATATCGGTCAACATGCCACAGAATGGGTCATTCTCTCAGAGAAAGTGAGCTCTTAGGAGACATTCTACATGGTTAACATTCCCAAAATCATGTTCAGTTGCTCTCTTTGTAATAAGGGCTTCTTTGAACCACAAACCATGAAATGTAGTATAATGAATATATTGGAATATATTCTGTGCACTGCTCATATTTAAAATCAGATGACCGTATGAATTTTGGACTATACAGCCCAGCCCTATGTTCAAGAAAGATACACACACACACACACACACACACATATACACACACATATACACATATACACATATCACACACACACACACACACACACACACACACACACACACACACACACACACTTCCATTACATAGATCAGTGTTAGCTATTTGAATTTCATTTACATAAAATCAACACTTCCTGTTTTTGTTGTTTTGTTTTTTTTTCCTCCCCTCACTATGCCGTTTCTGATGCGTCCTGAGATTGGAGCTGCGACTGAAGGTCTTCCCACAGGTCGTGCACACATAGGGCTTTTCCCCAGTGTGGACACGCTGGTGCCCCGTCAGGACAGACCGGCAACGGAAACTCTTCCCGCACGTCGTGCACTGAAACGGCTTTTCCCCCGTGTGGATCCGCTGGTGATCCTGCAGATTCCCGATTTGGGCGAAGCCCTTTCCGCAGTCGGAACACTGGTACGGCTTTTGTCCCGTGTGCGTGTTCAGGTGAGCGGAGAGTCCCGAGTCCTTCCTGAATCCCTTTCCACAAACGTGACAGTGATAGGGCTTCTCCCCTGTATGGATCCTCAGGTGGACCTGCAGGTGATCCGACCTACTGAAGGCCTTTCCGCACTGGGAGCACTGGTGTGGCTTGTCACCAGTATGGGAGAACTGGTGGACGCCGAGTCTGTGGCTGTTCTGGAAGCCCTTCCCACACGTGTCACACTTGTAGGGGTAATCCGCTCTCTTGCCCGACTTCGCCACACTGTGGATGGCCAGGTGGTGTTTCAGCTGCTGGCGGTACCTGAAAAACACACACACACACAAAATAAACATTTCAAGGACACTGTAAAAATTTAAGGATAGTCATAACACTTTTTAAGGTACCTCACTTTGCCACAGTGGTGGAACCCATAATGGAGCTTTCAGGAACCCTTTTAAACATGCACTACTTCTCTGAAGGATACTTGATACTCTTGTAAAGGTCGAACCCAAAATGAGGAACCTTTACAAGTTTTTAAACAGCAATATGTGGAAAAAAGTGAAGGAGCAGGACTGGTGTGCAGATCACTTCTTTACTATTTGTGAATAACCTACGTTGTATGTTTAGCCCATTGGTTTGCCCAGTTTACATGGACGCTTCTAATCTGATTATTTAACCCAATATTCCATTTCAGTTGGCGTTAATGAATGCATCTCCTTGGATACTGTTCTATAGAATGCACCTTGGAATCATTCTAATCAGATTAGAAGTCCATGTAAACCCGCCTATTGTTCTTGATCCAGCACCCATCCCAAATATGGGCAAAAGAATGTGCGCGATCACACTACAGTATGTACCTGAAACTCCTGCCGCACTCTGAGCAGTCGTACGGCGTCTCCCCCGTGTGAATGCGCAGGTGGATCTGCAGCGTGACCTTCTTCATGAAGGCCTTCCCACACCTGGAGCACTCGTGCGGACGCTCACCTGAGTGCGTCTTCTGATGTCGCTGCAGCGCTGTCTTGGACTTGTACGTCTTTTCGCACGCCTCACACTCAAAGACGCTTTCTCCAGACAGCTTCTGTGTTCTCCGTTTGCGGTCAGCAGCAGGAGGTGAACTATCTCCAACACGCTCTTTGGGGTTCCTCTTCCTGGTTTCTCCATCTGATGTCTCGTCTGATGATGTACTTGTGCTATGCCGCCGTCTTGTTTTCCTTCTATTATTCGACAGGGTCTCTTCTGCGTCTTCTGTCATTTTTTACAACAATAACAACAATAACAAGCAATGTTACAGTATTAAAAGTAGTACAGTATGTGGATTAAAATTATAACGAAACATAACAATATTACAGTATTACAAGTAGTATGTATGCTTCGTTTGGTAGGATCTGAACCCTGACACCTACCCTGCCACCGGACACTCAATTATCATCTAACCGGCTCTCGTTAGTTACATTAGCGGCACTTCAGCCATTTGCTCCACGTGGCTTCAATCCCAGAATATACTGTATAACAGCAAGGTTGTATATGCACTGCATTCCCTAGATTGTGTTCAGATCTGTCCAGTTTTTGGAAGCTGAAAAAGTGGACTAAGTTGAAAAGGGGAAAAAAATGGCGACAGCTAAAAATAGTAGAAAACGTCTTATCAAATGATTTGAGTTTCCCCGTCCTCATCAAGCATGTCGAAATGATCTCAGTTCATCTTATTTACATTATGCTCAGATTCAACTGTTGTTCTTAGTCTGTGTGTCATACATCGCCCTCAACAATTACTATCAGTCACAATCACAGATTCAAAAGGTAAAATCGGGGTTGCAAGACTAGGGAAATGCTTTTACCCACATATGTAACTCCAGGTAAGGGGGGGATGAATAATACATTTTCATAGAAAAGTGAAATATTTTTGCAACCAGATGCAAGTTTGAGACCCACATCACCTGACCCCATCGCAGTGTCCTTCAGCAAGACACTTGACCTCAAAACTCCCTGTGAGCAGGTTGGCACCTTGCATGGCAACCTCTGCCAATGATGTGTGAATGGGTGAATATGAGGCATACATTGTAATTTTTTTTTTTTAATTACTTCAACAACTTACTTGAAGGACAGGAATCATCACTACCATGTTCTCCTATGTCAGATTCCTCTTTTTTGACTTCAGCTGCTGAGAAGTTTTCTTCTTGGGAAACAGATGGCGATGCTGGCATTTCCGTCTTAAAATCATGTTCCAGCCCAGGTTTTTCTTCCACTTCCTGGGAGTCAAACAAACAGTCCGTCTTAAAGTCACATTCCAGTCCAGGTTTTTCTTCCTTCTGGGAGTCAAACAAACAGTCCGTCTTAAAGTCAGGCTCCAGTCCAGGTTTGTTTTCCACTTGCCGAGAGGCAGCCAAATACTCTTGTAAGAAATCATCAAACTCCTCTTCTTTGATCTCTCTCTTCACAAGCAGATTGACAGGTTTTGAATCTGATAATCCTGACATCGCCGCCTCCATTCCAGCTCTGTTTTGGAAAACATAAATACAGTCAAACTTTATTACTATTGAAGGTGCAATATAGCATGTAGACATGTGCAGACCATGTGTCAACTATGTAGTCAAGGTGGGGGCGTGTGGGAGGTGGGGTTGGGGGCATGTTAGATGGCATAATGAATAATATCATTGGATTTATTTATTTAATATTTATTAATTTATTTATAACATGTTAAAGTGGCAGCGCTTATTTCCAACACGGCCCTTGGTGTTATTGTGAATGTTTCATTTGATATATGATAGGAAGCACAAATACTGTATAAATAGCCTATGCAATTTTATTTGTAACACTATTGTAGCACCATGCTCAAGACACAAAATTTATCTTTTCTCAATATAATTGTTAATTTTCATCATTTGCCCAGAGTTGGACGGCTACTATGGAGTAGTTTCTTAGAGAATCTTTTGGCTTTGCATAGGCAAATGCATTGCAAAACAGACCTAATGAGTAGCCGTGCAGACTGGAGTGTGACTACTCGTCCAAAGTTTAAACAACCCCAAATAACAACCCTTAAAGGAATAGTCCACCTCTTTATGAAAATTGGTTATTCACCCCCTTAGCTGGAGTTACATATGTAGGTAAGAGCATTTTGGTCTCAGTACATGCGTTGTCCCAGTCTGGCAACCACAATTTTACCATTAGCTTAGCATAGACACTGGAAAGTAAAGTTGCCAAAGAGTTGCTATCTGGCAACTTTTCATTCCAGCACCTATGCTAAGCTAAAGCTAAAAAATTGGTGATGCCATACTAGGACAATACAAGCACAGAGACAAAAATGCTTTTACCCACACATGTAACTCAGAGTAAGGAGGTGAATAACCGATTTTCATAAAGGAGGTGGACTATTCCTTTAACAGCACAGCCCTTGGCCAAGGCCGTTGCTGGAGTACTGTACTGTATGTAACAACTCCCCCGGGAGATCAGTGCAGCAACCCCCCGCCTCCCCAGACATCTGCAACTGTTGACTTTACTTGTGTCTCCATGGCAACTTGCTGTGTTATCGCTAAGACTCTTCATCTATGATGCCAGGCGAAGCAACTCTCCAGGCTCACACGGACACAGACAGGTGCACACACACACGCACACACACACACTCAATCGTTTTCTCCTCCCCTCTGTCAACTCTCTTGAGGCTGATGGGTAGTTGTGCTAATGAGAATTTCAATGTAACGTTAGGGTTCAGTTTAGAGTCTGCCAGAGTTGTATAAAGTACTGGAGAAGAGTGGAGTGGAAGTAAAAGTACCATATCAAAAAAATTACTTGAGTGGAAGTAAAAGTGTTCTTTAAACACCATACTTAAGTGGAAGTACTAAAGTATTCAAAATGTTTTGTACTTAAGTATTGCAAGTAAAAGTATTTTAAAAATCGCTACTCAAGTACTGAAAGTAAAAGTAGAAGTACTGTGTATATTAAGAAAGCAGTCAAAAGTTTGAATATTACTGTTTTACATTTATTTGGCTAAAATAGTCTGCTTGGCCATGGACTCTAAGTAGGGCCAGGGATGGTCACCACCATTCCCGTCACTACAATCATTTGAAGTTGAAGAACTTGGTGTTTTTCTTCCATCTCGAAATGGAGCAGTAGACTGACCCTTGCTAATCGTTCCCAATTCACTGCATTCATTCAGTACTGCGGAAGGTCGAAGGGGAGCTTGAGGTCTCTTATACCGCTTGAATCGCCCAATAATGACAATGAAAACCTGGTGATGGTCTGGTCTGGCATTGATAGACATCATTGGATGTGGTATGATTTGTAAAAAAAAATTATAAAAGTAACGAGTAACTAATCAGCACATCAAAAATGTAATGGAGTAGAAGTATTAAATTCATCAAAAAAATGTAGTGAAGTAAAAGTGGAAGTAGGAGAAAAAAAGAATACTCCAGTAAAGTACAGATACTGCATTTTAGTACTTAAGTAGGCTACTTAAGTAGTTCTACTTAGTTACTATACATCTCTGGAGTCTGCACCCCTGGCATCGCTGTAGGCTACATTGCAAATATACTACATTGTCTGAATTTCTATAGGACAAAACAACAACAACAACAACAACAACAACAACAGAACAAATAGTTTGTAAGTTACTTCAGGTAACTTCTACAGACATGGTTTAGAAATAGTTTGATACCCCTGTTATTACCATACATACATGTATGTATGTAACGTAGCCTATGTTGAATGACAAGTGCTGATGTGTATATCATTTGTACAGTGAAAAAAAAAACAGTCCAAAGGGAAGAATTAGGCCTACCTTATATCAGAACATCACCAATATAATCAGTAACGTTAGGCCTAAATGTTGTTACGTTAAAATCTGACAAGTTCTGCTGACAGCCTTTTATGGCGTTATGACGATGCGCTGCTGAGTCTGAATGGATCACTGCACTGCACATTTAAATGAGCGAAGCCATCATCATGTAAACAGTGCCTAAAAGCACACTAGTCGAGAGGATGATCAGACAAAAGATGTTTCATATTG
>JAODXP020000685.1:10000-15000 GCA_027497455.2 Sardinella longiceps | reverse complement strand
AAGAAAAGGTGCCACAATGCCAGTCTGGGGAAGAGGATGAGATGCTCACTGACGACAAAGAGTGGATTTGTGTGAGCAACAGCCTCAGATGGATGAGGATCCTGGCCCAAGTCCGGCCCAAGAGTGGCCCAGACCAAGAGTGGATCAGTACCAGATGATGTGGGTCAGGCCCAATCCTCTCCAGACCTGTCAGATGTGTGTGTTTCTTACCGAGCATGTTTGAGAGTGTGTGTTAGCATTCATTTAAAAGTGTGTGTGTGTGTGTTACCATTCATTTGAGCTGCAATGAGATGTGTTCTTTAAGAGTTCATTTAAAAGTGTGTGTGTGTGTGTGTGTGTGTGTGTGTAAGCCTTCTTTTGAGCAGCTGTCTGATGTGTTCCTGTGAATCCTTGCCAACCTTACCTATTTAAAAGTGTGTGTTACCATTCATCAGTGTGTGTTACCATTCATTTTGTGTGTGTGTGTGTGTGTGTGTGTGTGTGTGTGTGTGTGTGCATTCATTTGGACAGATGTAAGATGTCTTCCTTACCTATTTAAAGCTTATTTAAAAGTGTGTCTTGCAGTATCACTCATTTGTGAGCTTTAAGGGACCAGGCAAGCAAACAAATCTCAACTTAGCAAAGCTAAGCTAACTTTAAGAAAGGTTCCGTATCATAAGTCCGACATCCCATTAGTCCGACATCCCATTAGTCCGAAAATGAGCCATTGAGGAAAGATCCCATTAGTCAGACATACCATTAGTCCGAAAAAAAGAAGCCCATTGTTCCGACATCCCATTAGTCCGAAAATACACATGTAGAGATGCATGAATGGCTTGTAAGGGGGCTAGTAATTAATGACCAAAATATTGACGCTACTTGTCAGTGTTGAGCTGTTCTCGCTCCTCTGTGTGTGAGTGAATGCGTGTGGGCATATTGTGTGTGTCTCCTCCTCATTTTGAATGCTAATTTGTGATGGGTTTTGTAGTAGGAACGTTTTGAGACTGAAGCAGTTTGATGTTCATTTGCACACACACACAAAAAAACACATCCACGGCTGATAGATAATTGTCGCAATTTAGGGAATGCGAACCTTGGTTGCCTGTGCAACTGCCACGCACGCATCCCCTACCCCACTCTCTGCTAATGCTTTTATTTAATTAACCATTGAATAAATCCAGACTGCGGTCTATTTCCTAAAAACTCCGTCTGTCATTGTTTTTGTTAGACTGACGTGACACTCTGTGAATTCCGTTATGTTTCAAAACTCATAATTGGTAATTACACAAAATCGATCACACAGAGTTTGTCCTGGAAGAAACGGGTCCTATGTTCCCCGCCTTGTATATGACCACGGAAATTGCATGGGATATGCTTGCGAGTGCACATTTAGCCTATACAACCTGCGGAGTTTCGCACCATCGCTCTGTTGCCTGCATTATGCAGAAAGCAGATTTGGATAGCCTGCTTGAGATTGGACAGTTGAATGAATAGGCTATTATATTATGTAGATTTTTTCGTTAAGATATTAACCTTGTTTGATTTATAATGTGGTGAAACTTAGGAATTAGTGCCGAATAGACCGCTGGTATTTTGTAATTGTGTTATTCACTGCTTAAACCAGCGCACTTCTGCAGCCACCTTTTTTTCCCAGCAGTGAAGACATTAAGGACTGTCAACATGGCCGTAGCTACAATAGAGGACACCTAATTTTTCGAGCCGAAAATAAGTTAAACATTCTTAATAGCAGGGTCTCAGTGACGTGATAACGGGAGCGCAGAACAATTCGAACTGATGGGCAGGATGTGGAGGCAAGCATAACAACACAAATGGACGGCACGGAGAAAAGTGCATATTGTAGTGGTTTGGAGCCGGTATGTAGGGAAAAATACAAGGAATTAGTAGGGAAATACATCGGACGTGACCCGTACTTGATGAAAATGTCAGAATTTTCTCAATAGCGGAAAGATTTGCCGACAATCGCGGCTGTGGGTATTACGAACTACGGCATGGTTCTCTGAGTTTTTTCCCCATTTCTCACCTTTACGGGCGATTTCCTTAGGTACTCGATATTAACCCTTTCCCTTCTCTCGGTTAGACAGTTTATAACATCCAAAAACGGCGCAAAACTGAGGCTTTTGGTGCAAAAAAGTTGCAGCCAAAATACAGTGCTTTCAATGGCTCCAGCTCCAGAAGCCCACCAGTCGAGGTTCGCACGCGTACAGAAGAACGCTGAAAAATACGTTAGTGACGTAGGGTGAAAGCCAGCTATTAATCCCTTTGCGCGCAGTTAGTGCCGCAAAACATATCTCCGGTTTTTTCTTCATTGTCTTTCGGAAGCTTTATATGGGCATGATACCTCATACAATCGAGGTAGATTATTTGGTAAATCTGATCTAATTAAAACTAAACAATCAGATCTACCCATTGGTATCATTGGTAACGTACTTGCTAGAGATTGAGAGGGTTTAATTTCAGTGTAAATATCGCCTATATTTAGGCAAGGTATGTCTTCATAGTGTTAAAGGCTGAACTTGCTAGATCATCACACAATAATATAGACCTGTAATTTGCAGAGAATTGAAACCTGTGAAATGAACACAATTTTTAAAACTGTAATCTGTGGTGGGAGCACATTATTGTAGACTAAATCATTGGAGCATTTAAATCATTCACTGAAGTAAATGATATTTTTTCCAAACACAATCAGTGGCAGCTTACACTGTTGTCACAAAATCATAAATAGCCTAAAGAATTCTGTGCTAAAAAGATACAGCTGAATATTCAGCATTGCTCAGTTATGTAGCCTATTAGGAAGGAAGGAGGAGCTGTGTCTCATTGACTTTCAGTGGGTATAATTTCTGTGTTTCCATCAGAAAAAAAGTCTATCATGATGTGCTCCCACCATTGCATTTTTAAGAATTAAAAATTTCAGTAGATCTCTTATGTTGAAAAATTTTCGGCGCGCTGTGCGCGCATTTAGGACCTCGTAATTTCAAAATGCTGTATACGGCCATGACTGTCAATGCTTTACTTATTCCCTGTGTGTGTGCTTTTGCTGTGTGTCAGACTCTTCAGTCAAGTTGACTGCAAACATACTTATTGTCATTAGGCTGATTGCCACTGTCTTCTCAAGCAGTTACTGTTACATACAAGACTTAAGTATCTCAATTAAATCCTTTAAATCAATTAAACGTGACTATATCGCACTGGGCTCCGCACTGCGCCTCTGTTCAAAGAACTTCAGTTCGCGATACCCCCTCTCCTTCCCTCATCACAAAGTGTGGGCACGGAGCAGCAACAACCTGCGCCTTGCCATGCGGCTGCATGGAAGCAACTGGGAACATAGGACCTGGGGAACATAGGGATGACCCCGTACTCAGTGCTGTGGCAAGGAGTGTTTGGATATGTTTACTGAGTTTGAAACTAAAAACAATGTAGACTACTGAGAAAACGTATTTTCACGAGAAAACGTATTTTCCTTCGCGGACTGCTGGGTGGACTCATTCACCAGATTTGGTGAGATGTATTGTTTTTCTGTGTTTTCATATTGCTTGACCTAGCAGAGAGACAGCAATCCCATTTTTCCTTTTTTTTCTGTGGATTATATTTTTGGTTTGCTATATCGCAGACAAAGTTTTGTCGGCAGCGGCCCTCTCGCTTTCCTGGATTGGATTATTGACTCGTGTGCGTGGTCCTGGCAAAATACAGGACATCTTTCGTTTAGTTTGGACTTTTAGGTTTATTTTCAGGACTGAATGAAAGGGGGAATTGCAATGCCTGGGATTGTTTGGGACATTTAATTGTGTGTGAATAGCGCCGCTGTGCGCGACCTGGGTTATTGTTTCATGTGTATCCTCCTTTACTGTTAAACCGAAGAAAGGGACATCGTTTCATAGCCTATAATTAAGAGACGCACTCAGATTTGTAGCCTACCTTGTACTTTATTCTCAGAATTATCTGTTTATTGCATTCATATTTAGTCATTCAAAAGAACCCCTTGATTGTTACAACAGGCCAGCACATTTCCACCTGTCTTTAGACACACAATGCTACAAAAAAGACGTCTCCTTTGTTCCACGAATTTTGCGTCTTTCATTACAAGTCATCCATCCATCTACTGTGTATGGTCGGACTAATGGGACTTCGGACCAATGGGCCTGTTTTTTTCGAACTAATGGTATGTCTGACTAATGGTATCTCTATTCAATGATTCATTTTCGGACTAATGAGATGTCGGACTAATGGTATTTCGGACCAATGGTCCGTCCCCTTTGAAACACTTTGAAAACTACACTCAATCTGGCTGCATACAATAATGTTATTAAGCAAAAAAATAAATAAATTTTAGACTTTTATTTACCAAACTTATTTTAAAGGAGCCAGAGTGTGTAATTCTTCATTCTTATTAACTAGTGTGTGTGTGTGTGTGAGAGTTATGAGTGATAGCTGTTATGGTTGTTCCCTATGAGTCATCAGAGAGCCAATCTGCTGTTCCTCCATCAACAGCCAAGCCAAGCAGCAAGCAACAGCCAGCAGCCTCCACTTTGAGTTTGATGTGTGTGTGTGTGTGTGTGTGTGTGTGTGTGTGTGTGTGTGTGTGTGTGTGTGTGTGTGTTTTGGAGTTTGAGTTAGCTATCAGCCATTCTGGAGCTCCATTAATATGGCTGCCTGGGCTGACATTTCAGCAGGGCTTAGCCACGCCGGATAATCACTGGGCCCCAACGGGTGTGGACCCAGGTGCCTGTGTGTGTGTGTGTGTGTGTGTGTGTGTGTGTGTGTTTTTGGGTGTGTGTTGGTCCTGTGTGTGTGTGTGTGTGTGTGTGTGTGTGTGTGTGTTTGAGTGCTGGTCTTGTGTGTGTGTGTGTGTGTGTGTGTGTGTGTGTGTGTGAGAGAGAGAGAGAATCTCAGGGGGGATGGTGGAGAGGGGCGCTGCTTGTTACGATGACGGGGGTGAGGGACCCTTACTGAGAGTTCATACTGTCTGAGCTGCTCTCTCTTTCAAGTAGTCTGTACTTCAC
>JAODXP020000685.1:0-5000 GCA_027497455.2 Sardinella longiceps | reverse complement strand
ACATTACCAGAGATAGCAGTGCTATAGATTGTATTCCTCTTCTAAGCACTCTGACAATACCTTGTAGCACCCTAGTACAGTGTTGCCAGATGGTACAGTGTTGCCAGAACCAAACACGAAATTCGAGTTTCTCTTTGTTTGTTTAGCTTGGAAAGGTAGTGTGTAACTTGTATCCATCTCATAGGCATATTTGCGCGGCATAGCCCAACCGATCCCTAAACCAAGTAACGTCAGCATACTGTGATCAAATACCATTACCAATACCTCTGCTAAATGGCCTATGTATTCGTCCCGATACTGTAGACCCTGAAGCGGAGTATGTTTAGAGATTAGTGTCGTTGTAGAACGATGAGACTGCCCTAGATCTTGTATTTAAGTGTTGGTAGTGTTGGTGTGGTACCAATTGACAATCTAAAGCTTCTAATCGGTTAGCATAGAGTGAGAGCTAGCAGGGAGGAGGCGGGTGTAAACAGTAAACACATGGCTCATATCTATGCTACTAAAAGAAAAAGAAAAAAACAAAAGGGATGCACGTGTGTGAGAATGTATTTCAACCCTTTTATTTGCATTTCGCTCCTAAAATAAATACGGCTGGGCCTGAGTTTGGGTGCATGACTGCAGTCATTGTGCATCTTTTTCGTTTCCCTAATGTGGGAGGTTGCGCATATGTAGCAGGTTGGACAAGTCTGCCTGCTCCCTTGCCACAGACAAGTCTCCCTTAATGAGGGGGCGGGGCCATGGGCCTGATTGACGGCCTGATTGGTAACAGGCCTGCCTATTTAAGAGGTCAGGTGACAAACAAACAGTGAGTTGTGAAGGCTGTTGCTCCCTCATATTCTATAGTCTTATGATGCTAGATAAAATGCATGTGAATTAACTTCAAATTAATCTCTCTCTGGTTGACTTTGAGGATGACCTCACGGATGCTGACTCTCCCTTGAATGCACCATCAAGTCCATGTGAAGACGATGATGAGGAAGAGGAGCTGTTGGAGTCAGACTATGATGAAGAGGAGTCAGATTACACATATGAGGAGTCATCGGCAGCAGAGTGTCTGTGGTCAGATGAGGATGGCAGGATGGAGGCTCACATACTAACAGAGTGACATAAGTTACAGTTCAAAAATCAAATCTGTGTCATTCATGAAAAGATCAGTACAAAGAAACGAAACCAATTTGGGTCACTTCAGGCTGCATTCTGAACGTAGCCTGATATACCCTATACATGAATAGCCTATTCTGCATTTCCATAAAAAAAGAAAAGGTTTTGAATGGTACATTCAAATGGTGGTTATGAGAAAATCTTGACTTGTGCTTTATACATGAAAAAATCAACTCCATGCTTGGCTGAACACAGGCCAGAGCTTGTGTCAACTGGATCCCAGTAGTCTTTGTAGTCATGGGACCCCATCCAAGGGTAAACATATACTATTTACTCTACTTAACTCTAATTTACTCTACTTTCTTTTTTTCTACTGTCACTTTCTAAGTGCACTTTTTTAAACGTTTACATGCACTGTGTAATTCTTAAGATACGCTCTAATTTTAGTTTTTTGTCATATTTTACAGTGTTGAAGCTGGAACGAACTGTCTTGAGGAGCCCAAGTTTATCGTCTTCTTCAGCATGCTGATAAGTCTTATCAGTCAGACTGTGACTGTAAAAATGAATGGAACGATGGCTATCGTGACTCAGAGCTGTAAAGGGCAATTCAGACTGTGGATCCGCGACGAGACGAAACGCTTTTAGAACAGAGTTGCGGCGGTGTGAATAAATCGTCGCAGGTTATTGCAGGCAGTTGCAAGCCGTCGCAAAAGATTTTGCGAGAGAACGTCGCAGCCCATCTCGTAGCGGATCTTTGGTCTGTAGGCACCTTAAAGCATGCGGCAAGGACAGCTTCACCTGGAGATCACCACCTTTTATATTCGGGAAGTACCCTGCAGGAAATGTCCTTCTCAGCTTTGGAATACTCATGTCTGGAGTCAGCATTTCAAAGCATAGGCTGTCCGTGTTTGCTCCCAGAACTTTTTTTTTTTTACCACCAGACAACATTCCTCATACCAGCAATACTCCGTCACTGGGAGTTGTACAGGCAATCATTGATCAACGTACTCAGAGGGAAGGGTGGCGTAGTCTGGAGTGGTGACTGTCGCTACGACACTATGGGACATAGCGCAACATATGGAGCGTACACCATGTTCTGCAACACAACTACCAAGCTAGTCCACTTTGACTTGCTGCAGTCAAACCAGTCCGGTAGCATTAATGCCATGGAACTCGATGGTGACAATGTAGCCAGCGGCGGTCCGCATCGCACACGGGTCTCGAACCCGCTACCCGGCAAGCTACAAACTCCCAACGTGGGAGTGGGACGCTCTAACCAACCGAATTGGGTGATGAGGATTTACACGTACTGCCGCCAGGCTAGCCGAGCTAGCTGGCCTCCGTTACAGCTTTCCTTTCTGCAGCAGGGTTAAACATCTCCACCTTTATCACGGACAGGCACAAAGGGATTGGCAAGTGGATAAAGGAAGAACAGAGAAACACTTCTATGATCTGTTAGGCTAGAACTCTAGACACACTCTAGCGGTAGCAAATTGAATTTGCTCAGCGATTGGGTCCAGGCACCAGCCATAGTTCAGACCTCGATTGCATGTGAGCTGTTTCTGGGCTGTTTATGCTCTTGGTTGTATTCAGACATCGTGTTGTTTAGCTAATCACAATGTTATATCTGCACAGGGAGTTTTTGGTCGGACTTAGCGTTGTTTAATCGCTTGTTAGTTGCTAGTCGCGCTGATTAGTTTTAGCAGTTTTACCCGGGGCTATCACTCGTCTCCAGACTATACATTCAAGTTATAGTCTGTCGTGTCAGGCTAATGATCTGTGGCATGTGTGCAAGAGCCTGGTGAAGGACCTGCGGAAAGCAAGTAAAGAGAGAGGCTGTGAAGTTATCAAAGACTGGACGAAGAGCATAAGGAAGCACTTGTATTGGTGTGCACTGTCCACCTCACAAGGGTTTGGACAACTGCATATCATCACATTTTGTAAAGCAAATTCGTGCAGCTAACAATGGTGAGGCGATAAAAAATTCAATTCAATTCAATTCAATTTTATTTGTAGAGCGCACAAATACAGTACATTGTCTCGCGGCGCTTTACAGACAGTACGGGAAGCATCCATGAGAATCAGGGGCAAGGAAAAACTCCCTCGCTTTGTAAATAGTTTGTTATGTAGGAAGAAACCTTGGGCAGATCCACGCCTCATGGACTCAGCCATGTGAATATTAATGTGAATATTAAAATCACCCAAGATGACTATTGTATCTGATTTAACAACTAATGTGGATATAAAGTCAGAGAATTCAGTTAGGAATTCAGTGTATGGCCCTGGAGGTCTATACAATGTTACAATAGTTAATGGCTTAGCTCCAGGTTGAATAAGGTTGAGGACGAGTACCTCGAAAGAATTGAACTTATGTTCGAGCTTGGGAGCCATACTGCAGCTAGAATTGTAGATAGTGGCTACTCCCACCTCCACGCCTGCGTTGGCGCGGTGTGTGGAAGTTTGAATGACTGGGGGGAGTGGCTTCATTTAGCGATAGGTATTCGTCTGGTTTTAGCCAGGTTTCAGTGAGGCAAAGTATGTCAATATGATTATCAGTAATGAGTTCGTTTACTAGCGTCGATTTTGACGAGAGTGAGCGAGTATTCAACAAGCCAAACTTCAATTTTGACTGTTGGCTATGCTTATAGTTTGCTTCTGGTTTTATGTGTATGAGGTTACTATGGTTAATGCCTCTATATCTCGTGGACACTCTCCCTAAGGGGACCTGACTTCTGCTAATAGGGAGTTTAAGCAAGCACGGTTTTCCACGACGGCGACGGCCGCCGGAAATCAATCTGCGCTCCACTGATCGAGACTTCAGCCGTACTGCCGGCTCTGTTTGCCGTAGTGAGCTGATCTGCAACGTGGTAAGATGCAATCTCCCGTATTCTAGACTACGCGAGGTTCTTGAATGATCTATAGTGCGTGAATTATAATTATAAACAGCAAAAAAGAAAATAAGTAATAGTCTCCTTCTTCCATTACGTTTTAGAGTATAATATTTCATTCCAGAAAGTCTGTTAATCTAAGCAAACATTATACATAAGGCAAAATTGATCTTTTTTTTTTTTTTTTTTTTTTCCAAGAGAAACACATTTTTGCATTTAATCACCTCTAGCTCTCTCATTTTGGAAAGAAAGGAGAGCACGTTTATTCCATTCATTTTAATCTGTCATCTGTCACATGGTAGATGTAAACATCAGCTCAGTACCAGGTGTGTTAATCAGAGAGCTCCGGCCGTAGCAGCGGCAACTTGCTTAATGATGACTATGGATTCGACGGCGACTGAAACCAGAGGGGGGAGGGATCAATTTCCGGGTACCGTCGCTGTCGGGAAAACCGTGCATGCTTAAACTCCCTAATATCACGGCGACGCGGCAGGGAACTGTGTAAGACAGTAATCCTGCCACCTGAACCAAACTCTGGTATATCAGGAACATGCCGCGGTTAGATGCCGGTCGATGTTCCTAGAAAGGAGACCGGTTCCCCTCCGCGAGGGATGGAGACCGTCTCGATTCATAAGTTCAGGTTTTCCCCAGAATGACCTATGGTTGTCAATAAACCCCACGTTATTATCGGCACACCATTTAGACAGCCATCGGTTCAGGTCGGAAATTCTGCTGCTTATTTCCTCCCCGAGGTTAAGAGGTAGGGGACCAGAGAAAGTTACAGAGTCAGACATCGTTTGTGCCAACCCACACAGGGACATAAAACTCATTTTGGTGATCTCCGACTGTCTAAGCCGAACATCGTTAGCACCGGTGTGGATAACAATACGAGAGTACCTAACATTACGTTTAGCCACCAGTACTTTTAAATAGGATTCGATGTCGCTAGCTCTGGCCCCTGAGATTGAAGTGACTATGGCCGAGGGCGTTTCTAGCTTCAAAAAATAGGAT
>JAODXP020000684.1:0-5000 GCA_027497455.2 Sardinella longiceps | reverse complement strand
ATAGCAATGCATTGAAATGCATTGTATTTATCCCTTTTTCTGACTTGAAAAAATAGGTAATAACATTTAAAACATATTTAAATTCACTTTCTTTCAAATAATGCACATGGGAAGCCCATGATTGGGAAGACCCGAAGAGATCAAAGTGTTTCATTCTTCTAAAAGCTTCTATCTATTCCATGCATTCAGTGAATTTCAATGATAGAATGTTCTCTCTGAATGTTGTGGTGTGAAATGAGCCAATTACAGGTCAGTCTGTCCTCACTCTCCTCCGATCACAGCTCAGTTCACTCACACTATCGTATCAGTTCTAAACCTGATGTCATTGCGTGCGTGTGTGTGTGTGTGTGTGTGTGTGTGTGTGTGTGTGTGTGTGTTGCAGCCAAAGCTCAGTATGGCCAAATGCCGCAGAAACGTGGAGAATTTTCTGGATGCCTGTCGGAAGATGGGTGTGCCTGAGGTGAGTGACATTGCTTCCCGTGACATCACTTCCTGTCCTCCTCCCCTTGTATTGAGCTCCGGAGAGAGGCCATTGCCATAGTAACCTGCCATAGTATCGCCATAGTAACCAGAAGCTGAAACCCCTCCCACTGAGGAGACGCTTCACTTCCTGAAGATGAGAAGCTCTGTGTTTGTAGTTTATTTACTTAAAATGTGGAGCTCCATGTTTGTAGTTTTTGTAGTTTTTGAAAGTGAGGGAGGCCTGCTCTCCTGAGCTCAGCTGCAAAGAGGAGCTCCTGGACAGAGAGGACCACTGAGGGTGTGTCCACACACACACACACACACACACACACACACACATGCCCTAGTGGTCCTGATGTTGTCTTTAAGTGGACTGGTGATGTCAGCAGGCAGGCTGATGACATCACAACACTATAAGTGACATCATGACTTCAGACCCCTCAGAGGTCACCAGCCTGACCTGTGACATCTTCATTTAAGCCCCACCCCTCACCCCACCCCCCTGGCTGCTGCAGCTAATGATGTTGCCATGGTGACGCTGTGTGTGTGTGTGTGTGTGTGTGTGTGTATGTGGGCTGTATCTCTGGGTTGTGATGAAGCACAAATAAACTCCTGCCTAACCTGCGTCTGATTCAGACTCAGAGATGAAGATGACTCTGCACATGCGTCACTAAACGCTACAGGCGATTCTCGCTAACTCCCTCCTCTGACTGAACCTGTTGGGCCGTGACAGTTTCGGTTCGGGCTTAATTTGTAGCATTTGGGCTTGGGCAGGTGTAGCCGGTGGCGGTCCACACCGCACACGGGTCTCAAACCCGCCACCCCGCAAGCTACAAACTCCCGGCGTGGGAGTGGGACGCTCTGACCAACTGAGCTAAAAGCCCGAGCTTCCAACTCAGCGTGTTAGAAGCGCCCATGGAATTGGGTGATGAGGATTTACACATACTACCGCCGAGCTAGCCGCGCTAGCTGGCCTCCGTTACACAGGGTACATGTAGACCTAATGTAAGTTAGCTAGCTAGGGTTTGGGCAGGGTACATTTAGACCTAATGTAATGTAAGTTAGCTAGGGCTTGGGCAGGGTACATGTAGACCTAATGTAATGTATGTTAGCTAGCTAGTGTTTGGGCAGGGTACATGTAGACCTAATGTAATGTAAGTTAGCTAGTGTTTGGGCAAGGTACATTTAGACCTAATGTAATGTAAGTTAGCTAGCTAGGGCTTGGACAGGGTACTTGTAGACCTAATATAATGTAAGTTAGCTAGCTAGTGTTTGGGCAGGGTACATGTAGACCTAATGTAATGTAAGTTAGCTAGTGTTTGGGCAGGGTACATGTAGACCTAATGTAATGTAAGTTAGCTAGCTAGTGTTTGGGCAGGGTACATGTAGACCTAATGTAATGTAAGTTAGCTAGCTAGGGTTTGGGCAGGGTACATGTAGACCTAATGTAATGTAAGTTAGCTAGTGTTTGGGCAGGGTACATGTAGACCTAATGTAATGTAAGTTAGCTAGTGTTTGGGCAGGGTACATGTAGACCTAATGTAATGTATGTTAGTTAGCTAGCTAGGGTTTGGGAAAGGTACATGTACACCTAATGTAATGTTAGTTAGTTAGCTAGGGTTTGGGAAAGGTACATGTAGACCTAATGTAATGTAAGTTAGCTACCTGCCATCTCACGTCCGTGAGCATCTAAGCAGGGAATAAGCAAGATAAAAGTCAAGATGGCGCCAGTGAATGTTGGGCTGTAAACTGTGTATGTGTGTGTGTGTGTGTGTGTGTGTGTGTGTGTATGTCCAGATAAAAGATAAAAGTCCAGATGCCCCCAGTGAATGCCGGGCTGTAAACGGATTCAGGTTTTAGAATCAGCGGGCTTGTTGGGTTCAGGTCTTCCTTGGGCAGAAATCTATCAGACTTGAGCGGGATCGGGCTTAATGTTTAGATGTTCAGATTACAGTTGTATGGACTAGCGATGGCTAATGTTTGAGGCAGATTACAGCTGTAAGGACTAGTGATGGCTAATGTTTGAGGCCAGATTACAGCTGTGTGGACTAGCGATGGCCAATGTTTGTGGCAGATTACAGCTATAAGGACTAGCTTAATGTTTGTGGCAGATTACAGCTGTAAGGACTAGTTTAATGTTTGAGGCAGATTACAGCTCTAAGCACTAGTTGGTGGCAGTGAGGTATCAAGGCATGTCCGAAATGAATAAAAGCATAAAATCCTGCCTTCAAAAGTAGGCTATCATCGTTTTTCGAAGGAAGCATAGATGTTTCCTTCATGCTGCCTTAAGTGTTCCACACTCTATAGAATCAATCGATATCTTGGCAACGGCGCCTGGACAATTAAATAAACAAACAGGCGGCGTTCTAAATTGCTAACTAGCCAGGGGGACGGCAGGTAACTTTGTAGACAGTGATGACAGCGAGGCAGCAAGTCACTACCTTCCCGTTTCACACACATTTAGCGTCCCAGCAGCTAATGGCTGTTCGCTAATGTAAATGACATTAGCTTAGCTTCACAGTTTGCTAATGTAAATGCCATTAGCTTAGCTTCACAGTTTGCTAATGTAAATGGCATTAGCTTAGCTTCACAGTTTGCTAATGTAAATGACATTAGCTTAGCTTCTCAATGCTAAAAGCTGTTTGCTGATGCTACTGTAATGGCTTGGCTTGGCTGTTGTATGCTAAAGATGTTTGCTAGAGAATGGCTTGGATTAGATTTGCTGTTCAGTGCTAAGGCTCTGTTTGCTTACCCTACTCTTATGGCTTGGCTTGGCTGCTCAGTGCTAGAGGCTGTTCTGAAGCATAGTGGCTGCTAAGTGTGCTAATAGTTAGCTGCTAACTGTACCTAGGGCCGTTCTCACACACACACACACACACACACACACACTGAGTGAGTTTGCCTGTTACTATCACTAGTTAATCTTCTGCTCTGTTCTTCTCTTTTGCCGGACGGACGCCCCAACCCCCCCTTCTTTTCTTTCCTTTCCTCCACCCTTTTCTCTCTCTCCTCTCTCTCTCTTTCTCTCTCTTTATCCCTCTCTCTTCTCTCTCTCCTTCACTATTCTGCTCCTCTCCCTCTTTCCTCCTCTTTTCCGTATCACCCCCCCCCACACACACACACTCTTTACTTCCCCCTCTTCCCTCCCTCCTTCTCTCCCTCTCCACATCTCCCTCTCCATCTCTCTATCCCTCTTCTCTTCCTCCCTCTCTCCCTCTCTCTTTGTCTCTGCCCTTTCTTTCTCTCCTTCTCTCTCTGCTACCTCCCTCCTTCTCTCCCTCTCCATCTCTCTCCCTATCCCCCTTCCCTCCCTCCTTCTCTCCATCTCTCTCTCCCTCTCTCCCTCAGTCTTCTCTGTGTTCGGCGTATGACATCCTGCAATGCCGCCTGCGACCAGTAGAGGCCACCGTGCGCTCACTGCTCAAGTCCCACAGCAGCGGCACAGACACAGAGACAGAGAGGGGGATAGAGAGAGAGAGAGGGATAGAGAGAGAGACAGAGAGGGGGATAGAGAGAGAGAGAGGGATAGAGAGAGAGAGAGGGGTGGAGGGAGAGAGAGAGAGAGAGAGAGGGACGGAGAGAGGGATAGAGAGAGCAGAGAGAGGGAGGGAGATGGTGGGAGCAGAGAGGGAGAGAGAGAAAGATAGAGCAGAGACAAAGGGAGAGATGGAGAGAGCAGAGAGAGAGATTGTGAGAGGTGAAACAGAGCCTGGGAAGATGGAGAGAAGAAAAGAGGGGGAAAGAGAGGAGGAGGTGGAGAAAGAGATGGAGAGAATGATGGAGAGAGAGAAAGAGAAGGCCTCTCTGGCCCCGCCCCCTACCTGGCGTATCTGGGACCTGATTGGCTCCTGCTTGCTTCACTTACTCTGCATCCTGATGCTCTTCCTGGCTTACAGCTGGAGTGAACTTGCCTAACACACACACACACACACACACACACACACACACTAATGCACACACACACACACACTACACACACACACACACACACACACACACACACACACACACTAATGCACACACACACACACACACACACACACACACATACACACACACACACTAATGCACACACACACTAATGCGCACACACACAACACATACACACTAATGCACACACACATACACACACTAATGCACACACACACACACACACTAATGCACACACACACACACTAATGCACACACACACACACACTAATGCACACACACACACACACTAATGCACACACACACACACTAATGCACACACACACACACATACACACACATGCGCACACACACAGATGCGCATGCACACACACACACACACACACACACACACTAATGCACACACACACACACATACATACACAAACTAATTCCACATTCACACTACACAATATTACCAATGATTCCTAGGTCGCGGGGTTAGCTTGGAAATGGCCAGTTGACCTGCAAGTGCAAGTTGTCAGGTGTGAGTGACTCTCTGACAGCATTAAAGGAAAATACCGGAGTGATGAATATTGTGCCTCTGTTAAAGCAATATGCCGGAGTAG